>JAKCPI010005648.1:0-14555 GCA_023213315.1 Euborellia annulipes
CTGAACCCCCTTAAGGCATTCTCAGCTTCTGCACTTTTGAGTTCCTCCAATCTTATTTTGGGATTCTGCGCTTCATAACTTTTGAATAATTTTTTTTTTATCCCCGAACAAAACAACAAAACTGTCATTTGAAATATAATCAAGGATTTCAATCCTTTTGGGTTTAAATCCGATTCAATCCAGGATTTTTAGGGAGGATCTTGGATGTGGATCGAAAACATTTTTGCTCTCTGGATCGGGTCGCTAATTCTTTTCCAAGGAATCTTTGAAAACTTTTTATAGCTAAATCTTTCATCCAAACGCCTAATTCGGCCTAGATTTTAATTCGCCAATTTTATTAAAAACTGGATTGAATTTCCGGATCAGTACAGCGATCGTTTTCCAAATCAGATCGGATCGTTTTTGCAGCACCCATTAGTGAACCGATCTTCCTGGATCTGCGATGGATCATTAATCCTTCCGATTCGGTCCAGTACCAGCATATAACATTTATAAGAAGAGATTATACTCCTCCCAAAAAAAGTTTCCCCATTGCAGATCATTAGAACATTCAAACATTGATCAGCATACTTGATTGATTAATGCAAGCCACATATTTCGCATGAGCCCATCGTACTTGTAGTAGGTTTATTCATGTCTATAACATCTTTATATTCTTCTTTTGGAAGTTCTTTAAGTATTACTGGCGCCCCAGGCAATTGCCTGAGTTGTCGATACCTTCCAAATGAACCATATACTCGTTTACCTCTCTTTCTTTTCATTAATTGAACAAATCCCACCATAATAGATGCAATGATTAGGATAATTACCAAAAATGTAAGTGCATACCACGAAAATGAAGCTCCTTGGAGGTTGGTAATAAAATTAGACTTCTCTTCTAACATTGCCATACTTTTATCATCTGTGATGTTTGTAGATTGATAAATAAATAAATTAACATTGTCGTTGTTGTTGTTGTCAATGTTATTTTCAGGATCAGAAAAAAATCTTCCTCTGATAATTCCTCAATACTCTCTCTATACTCATAAGTTGTTATTTTGTTGTTGTTGGCGTTGTTGTTTCTATTGTTGTTGTTGTCGTTTGACATAATTTTGGAGGATGAATACAAGTGAAAATTTCATCAGTCAATTTATTACAGGAAAATTCTTCAGTGCTGTTTGTAGATAAACTACAAAATTTGTAGATCTCTTGACACGAACAAAGAAAAGGATTTCCATTGATTTGTATTGTTTGAAGACCGTTTGGAAACTCTGGAAATACTTCTAAATGATTGAACTAAAAAAGAATGTGATACAAAAATAAAATAATGTATTAAATAATAATGATAATTATGGTGTCCAAAATTTAAAAAAAAAAAACATTCTCTGTATTTAAAAAGTTGGTCTTCGGACTTCCCTTTAGCCTTACCAGAATACACCCCAATTTTTTTTGCCCTCATTGACAATACCTTTAAGAATCACCCAACATAAGAAATGCCATTCTCTGGATAAATGGAAAGAGTTGGAAGCCACAATCTGCAATCTGTTGGAGGAGGAAACACTGAACCACTTCTTAAACAATTACCCGAAGTACAAGGTGGTAACATAATAAAGATATTAACCTTTAAGAGGTACTCTATATTATAATATAATATTATAGAGGTAAGACTGCCAGATGGTATGACCCTCCTATCCCTAGAAACAGCGACGGACAGCATCAAGTGTAGAGCTGAGATCCCTCAAAGTGGGAATTGGCAGATATTTCCCCTTCTTTATTTTCTCTTCAATTTATTTGGAAATATTGGAAATGCAAAAAACTCGTGTTCAAATCCCTCTATGAACAAGTTTTTTTTACCCTGCAATATTGCCACAATATTCCCGTAACATTGCTGCAATATTCACAATATCCATCCAATATTGCCGGAATATTCCCGTAATATTGCTGCAATACTCACAATATCTCCGTAATATTGCTGCAATACTTGCAATATTTCTGTAATATTGCCACAAGATTCCATTCAGTATTGCCACAATATTCCTACAAGTTACAAAGAGGCGGACATAGGAATATTGCAACAATGTTGCTGCATTGTTCCTGCAAGATTAAAAATTGCATTGTAAGATTCCTGCAATATTACTGCAAGATTCCAGGCTGTCTGGGTATTGTGTAGATTATAAAATCAAATATTATGTTAATTTAAATTGTAAATGATTAGTATATGATTTTAAAATATAGGGTAAGTTTTATACTGTGTGAACTTTTATTTGATGGCCTCACATTTTTTCGCTCTTCTATCAGCATGTCGTGTTACAAGCCGTGACGTCAAAGGCTGTGACGCTTCAAGCCATGACGACACAAGCCGTGACGACAAAAATAGTAAAGTTGAAATTTAATATATATATGACGAATTATAAAAAAATAATTGTGAGATACAAATTTTTAAATTGATAAAATATAACTTTTAAAATAATTTAAAATTACTAAATAAATATTGTTCTCAGTTTTTAACATGCGTCTATTGATTTCCCATTTTCCAATTATTAAGTTAAGATTTTAATACCCTTAATTGAATAATTTTCTGAAAATTAAACGCCTACAATCCGAAAAAAAAAGTTTCACTTACATCGTGGTTTCATAAAACCACACAATGATTTTTTTAAAGAATTGGACACCAATAAATAAATAAATAAAGAGAATTACCTGGATATCCATTTGAAAATTCCTAGGCCATTCAATATCCTGTGAGAAATCTGTTATTTTGCAAAAGGATAGATCAATCAAATTCAATTTCTTTGGTAAATTCCATCCTGGTATTGTTGTCAATTTATTGTTATCTATAACAAATTAGATAGAAAATAATGCCTTAAATACTTAATATTTATTAATTCAAATAGAACTACTGTAGAGAGATGCTATTTTGTATTGCAATATCCACAATTAAGTCCCCACCTGATAGCTTTAGCCTTAAATATATGGTGTATAATGAAATAATTTTAAAAACCGAAAGGTAAAACGTAAAAGCTGGTTCATTATGAAAGTGTCATAGTGGATTTTATACCTACTGTGTATGTATTTATTATATGAGTTGTTCACCAATGTATAAAATCCACTATGACACTTTCATAATGACTCTGAGGATGGTTCAAACACAGAATCGAAACGTCAGCTGTGTGAATTAAATGTATAAAGAAATAACCTCTAATTTCTACCCTATTAGTTATTCCGTTTCTCACTAGAGGCGCCACTAATCTAACGCTCTTAAATGAGCGCCTGCGAGGTTATGCAACCAATTTTACATAACTGATACACTACTTATCTATGTTTAAGGAAAGAATAAAGCAAAAAATAAGATCTAATTAAATTATAGAATTAGAAATGCACTATTTATATTTTCTCGTCTATAAATCGAAATTATGGATTTATATTTCAAAAATATACTTTTTTTTTATAATTTGCTGCCATTTATTACAAACGAATGATCACAAAAATTTATTAAATATTCAATTTAAATAATTTTTACTTTCTCCTGGGGCACTGCCGTTATTAGCCGATTCAGTTGCTGGTTACTCTAGACCAGCGGTTCCCAACCCGTGGGCCGCGGGCTTATTGGGACTGGGCCGCGGACGTCTAAGGGAAAATAAAAATTATATAAGTCAATATATAGGTTTACAATGGGGCATTCCACGCCAAATCGAACGGCTTAAAAAAATTTTAATTTTTGATTTCTTCCTTTTTTGATATTTTTTTAGTACCCCTTAAGAAACCCTTCCTGATAAATTTTGAGATTTTTTTGATCATCGGTTCAGATTTTGAAAAAACCCCCTCCTTTTTGGTTTGTTGCTCATAACTCCTAGAAAAATGGTCCGATTTCCAAATTTTTTTTTTTTTTTTTTTTTTTTTTGTGTAGTTTTCAAGGTATTCCATGGCTACTATTTTTAAAAAATGATTAATATGAAGAATAAATTTTTCAAGTTTTCAAAAATCGAAAAAAAAAATAGTAGCCATAGAATACCCATGGCCGGAACCGCCTGAAAAGTTGTGGATTGAATAGTTGTTTATTAGCAAAGATTTTCAGGAAAATCGAAGTATGATTTTCTGAAAATGACAAAAATTTAACAGAAAAATTATTCAAAAAAATTAATTGTATTTTTTCTTGAAAACTACACAAAAAAAAAATAAAAAAAAAAGTTGGAAATCGGACCATTTTTGTAAGAGTTATGAGCAAAAAACAAAAACAAAAAAAAGGGTTTTTTCAAAATCTGAACCGATGATCAAAAAAATCTCAAAATATACCAGGAGGGGTACTACAAAATTTCAAAAAATGGAGCAAATCAAAAATTAAAATTTTTCAAACCGTTCGATTTGTCCCATATATACTGGGCCTCAGCGGTTTTTTTTACAGAAAAAGTGGGACTCACATCAAAAAAGGTTGGGAACCGCTGCTCTAGACGGCAAGAGATGGCGTTAGTTCTGCCCATAGGGAAACAAGCGTTTTATTCCATTTCATTTGAAACGTTCCAACTAATTAATTAAGGGTTAAAAATTAATTATTCTTTAACACAATGATTACTAATTTAATTATCTATAAGCTATAGACCGAATTTTTTAAAAATATCTTTTATTTAATGCGATTAATCTAAAAAAAAAATTTCAAAAATCAAAAAAAAGTGTAGATATTTTAAATAGTTTTAATTTAAAAAAAAAAATTGAGGTCGATAGCTTCAAAATTGTGGCCGCAATTTCTCAAAATTAGCACCTCGACAACTTAATTTAATGTAAATATAAAATACAACTTATGACTTACTAAGTAAGAGTTCTTGAAGTGTTTCAAGCCACCTGAATGTGTCTGTATGGAGAGTTTCAATTTCGTTATAACTTAAATCCAATTTTTGTAGATGTGACAGTGCAAAAAAAGCAAGACGATCCACCTTTTGAATTCGATTATGTTTAAATGATAAATTCTCTATTAAAATTGAACCACGAAGACTTAAAAGCTCTTCAATTGTTGTTATATAATTATAACTCAAATCCAAGTCAGTCAACTGGAAATAAAAAAATAAAACAAATATGATATAATTAACGGGCTTCAGGAGGTAAAGCTGTTTGCATATTTTTGCCGATAGGGGTCAAAAAGCCCAAATATTACGAAAATTTGCCAACAGATGGCAGGATGGTAGGGCAATATTTAATCTCATGTTTTTATGAAAGCTTTTGTGGTTTGAAATATTATTATTAGGATAATTTTTAATTATAGATCACATTTTTGTATTAAATATTTATTAAAAATATAAATACTGTACAACGTATATGTGTAATTTTGGAATGAATTAATAATAATATTTTATAACATCTATGCAAAAATCACACTCAGGAAAACTTATTGTAACATCATGCTTTTTATATAAACACTTGCTTTGATAATTGTGACTAACTTCATGGAAATGAATAAGAATAGCGGGAAAATTTGAATCTAACTTCACAGAAATGCCGACAGATGGCGCTGACGTCGCTGTATATAAAAAGGCAGGTAACGGACATGACAGTTGGTTCACTTGAGTCGGAGCAAGTGCACAGTACTCATGCATTTGTTTGATTTTCGTTCATTATTACAAGCCGTGACGTCACACCAGGTTTCTTTACTACGCTACGAGAGTGCGCCACTGTCGCTAGAGCTTTCTAGTGAAGGTGTGAGCATGGTGGGAGGTCAACAATTCATTTGGTTGTTTGTTAATGAAGATATTATTTATATTTTTTCGTTTTATTTTTACTTTCTCTTACCTATGTATATATGTAATATATATATAGAGAGAAAGTATTGGATTCATGTCAAAAATTCGATGTCGAGATTTTGATGGATCTTCACGTTTTGAGGTCCCCTGAATCCAAAAAAGTGGTTTTCGCGACATGGTCTGTCTGTGTGTGTGTGGGTGGGTGGGTGGGTGGGTGTGTGTCAAATTTTAAGCATGAAGGAATTGAGCTATGAGGCTGAAATTTTATATTTAAGTTAAACACCCCCCGGGACCGGAAAAATAAGCTTTTAATCAAAATCGGCCAAAGAGTACTAGTACTTTACTGATGTACTTTTTCAGTTTTTTTCGATTTTCTCAAAATTCGCTCTAACGATTTTGATTAAAATTCAAAAATCAATTATTTTTTAGATACTCTTTCAAATGTATATTCTCGTTTTGCCCACAAAATTGTTTGAAGCACACTTTACTCTTGTGCTTCATAGGGAAGATAGGAGAAATGGTTGCCATAGTAACAAAATATAAATATTTTCCCATACTTATAAATTTTACATCTGAATTCAAATATTCCCTACTGCCGGGAACTAAATACATGTCGACACAAAAAATCTGGTGTGACAAGCACAGTGCACAACTTTCGATTACCGAAGGTAAGAGAAAGTTGTGTGCTGTGCGCCAGTCACACCAGATTTTTTATATTTAAGAGGCCAGGTCAATAAGTTCGTGACTTTTTGAATGAAACAGGTTTTTTTGATAAAAAAATTATTTTATTTTTCAACGTAGTCTACTTTGAGCTCTATACACTTTGTCCAACGTTTCTCCAATTTTTTTTCATCGTTGGAGTCTCTTTCCGCCGAGCCATTTTTTCAGGTTTGGAAACAAGAAATAGCCACTCGGGGCTAAATCCGGAGAATAGGGCGGATGAGGGAGCAATTTGTATCCCAATTCATGGATTCACTTTTTTTTCCATTTTCTTCTCAAATCACAAGGTAGTCTGCTATTAATGGATGTCAAACAAAAACTAAAAGACCCAGCTGGTTCACATTTCGGCAGGAGTCAGCTGATAGTTGCCTGCTGACAGGAGCAGTGTTGCCATTTCAGTTAAGAGGCGGGAAATTCAAAAAGTCACGGACTTATTCACCTGCCCTCGTATATATTTATTAACTATATTTTTTCAGTTAAATGCCCACGATCCGAATAAAAGTTTCGAAGAAAAAATTAAATTATTTTATTTGTAATTATTAAATAGAAGTAGATTTTTTTTTTAAATTTTGAAGTGAAACTTCTTTACATACGCTTTAATAACACCAGGGGAATTGATTTTTTTATATATGGCTGCCTGTATCTTTACTAAATTCTAATTTATATATCCAGCTATTAATTAAATAATTTTTTTTTTACCGTTTCGGTAAAAGCTTTCGGTATTTGATCCATGTAAGATTTAGAACATGACCAGAGTGTATCCGTGCAAGATTCGCATTGTTTAGGACACTCTTCCAAAGATAAGGCCAAAGATACGACCAAACCCTAAAAAAGAAAAAAAAATTGGATTAATTTATTTTTAATAATAGAGGTAGAGCGAGTTCTATTTCTACCAGGAAGTGAACGGAAAAATTAAATATTTTCATTTAAAATTTAACACTTTTTCAAAGAGAATTAAAATGAACAAATTGTAAAAGTGCAAATAAAGATGATTGTCATTAAGGCGGAGCAGGAGCGAAGCTGTTACGCATGTTTTTGCCGTTGTGAGTCTTAAAAAGTAATAAAAAAAAAAACACCTATTACGAATATCTTAAGGTGCGCGTCTCGGGGTGCTAATTTTGGGACTTTCCAGCGGCCACAATTTTGAAGCTATCGACCTCAAATTTTTTTTTAAATTAAAGCTATTTAAAATATCTACAACTTATAGAAGCCCTTTTTTTGATTTTCAAAAAAAAAAAAAAATTTTTTTAGATTAATCGCATTAAATAAAAGATATTTAAAAAAAGGAGCTCTATAAGTTGTAGATAATTAAATTAGTAATCATTATGATAAAGAATAATTAATTTTTTGCCGGTTTTCCGACGACGCGCACCTTAAGAGATGTCAGAATGGTAGCTAATAATATTTAATGCATTTGGTTGATTTTCATTGATCTTTTAACAATAAATACTTTATAAATGTTATTATATATTATGATTCTTTTATAAAAGCATATAAATATAGGCTAATAGTATATACCGGCTGTTAGACTAGCCTGACATCTTTTGCAAGAGTGCTGAACTATTTGACAGTTAATTTTAAAATAAATCATCTAATCTTACTTTAAATTTTTCTTAATTAATATGTGATTAATAATAACAATAAATTCATTTTTAAATTTAGAAAAAATTTAAAATTATTGGGACAGTCTATTTTTTTCTGTATTTGCTTGATAAGAAAAAAATATTTAATATTTATTAAAAAAAAACCGCATTGAAAAATTCCTTATAATAGTCTAGTTTTTTTTGTAAAGTAAATTGAATAAAAATTCAAATTTGGGTAGCGTGATGACGATTTCCCGCCTTCGCTCTGATTGGTTGAGCCGTATGAGACAACATTGTCTATCTTTTAGCCTTGAGCAATTCAATCGACACATGCGCACAATGTTTGGGTCTAGAATTCAAAAAAACAGAGAATCAGAGATTAATGATACAGTATCATATCATTTATCTGTTGAGAGAATTTACTTGCGCAAGCGAAGAACTCATTAATTATAAATCAAATTTCTTCAATATATGAAACGACACTCAACAACCAACAGAACAAATAATTAAAGAAAATATCACATGGCAACTAACTTATACGCGTTCAGCAATCTCTTGTTTTAAGGGGGAACAGGAGCGAAGGTGTTACGCATGCTTTTCCCGATAAGAGGGCGTAGTGTGTCAAAAAAGTATGCCCAAAAAATCAAGTAATTCAAAAATTTGCCAAGAGATGTCAGAATGGTGGCTAATAATATTTAATGCATTTGGTTGATTTTCATTGATCTTTTAACAATAAATACTTTATAAATGTTATTATATATTATGTATCTTTTATAAAAGCATATAAATATAGCCAAGATATAGGCTATTAGGAGATCAGCTGTTAGACTAGCCTGCCATCTATTGCAAGAATGCTGAACTAATTTGACAGTTGAATTTTAAATAAATCATCTAAGTTTATTTTTAAAATTTCTTAATTAATATGTGATTAATAATAACAATAAATTCATTTTTAAATTTAAAAAAAAAAATTAAAGATTATTGGGACGGATTGTTTTTTTGTATTTGCTTGATAACAAAAAAATTAATTACGATAATTTTTTAACAAATGATATTTTAAAGTGATACTCACTTGAAAGAAAAAAGCCAAATACCGCATCTTCACGCTGTTATGAAAATAAATCCTTTTATCACTATAAACATAGAAAAGACACACACTTTTATTTAAAATTAAAAAAAAAAAAAACTTGAATTTTGTTGAAAATATTTAAATTTATTTATTGTTATTGGGATAATGCATCTATTGAAGAAAGAAAAATTAAGAGACAAAATATATATTTGAAAGATAATTTCTTAATAAGAGATTATTCATATATGAACCAACTATTTATTATTGATTGAAATGAAATTTCTTTATCTTTAATGATGATAAATCTAGAAAAGTCTCCCAAGAGATGCTATCTTATCATTAATATGATAAATTGAAAAATATATGAGGAATTTATTTAATAAAAAAGAGGTTATAAAAAAATAGATACTCTATTTATATATGATCTACATCTCCTTTAATGAGATCAGGCAAAGAATACACATTTAAATCTGTTTGCTTATAATAAGAGTTGAATTTTAAAATGGTAAAGGTAAAATAAAAATAATAATCACTCAACTAACATGCATAAAAACTAAAAAATATTAACGATATTCTAAAATTAGTATTATAATAAGATATTTATATACAATCTACATCTCCTTTGATTGAAACGGAAAAGAATACACATTATATAAATAATTTAATTATTTATAAGCTCAAACGCTTCACCTCCTGAAATGAAGTCTCTGTCTACCCTGATGGGCCTCATAATTAAATTTCTTTTTTTTTTCCTCAAGTCTTCCATCAGTCATATCTTGATTAGATAAGAAGAGCATATTGACTGAAATATAAATAGATTGAGATTTCATTCATAGACTTTTTTTTTTTTTTTACAATTATCATTATTATTTAAGGGTTAATTGAGGAAAAAAAATCTGGTGTGACTCAAGGGCGGATCTAGAGGTGTTTCTCGGGGGGGGGGGAGTATAATCTGGTGTGATTGGTCGCACAGCACACTATTTTTTCTTAATTTCGGTAATTTAAAGGCGCATTCTATACTTGTTTGACAGAATATAAATAGAACAGGTGCGTATATAGAAATTTTTTTCGGAGAGGAGGGGGGCCTGATCTCAAAAATTTTTCTGCGAAAAATTTTTTTTTTTTCGCGGAACCAAAGTTTTCCGGACACAAAAATTTTTGCCGCCCGCGGAACCAAAATTTTTTTCATGTGCCGCCCGCGGGACATTTTCTCTTTCGTGGAACCAAAATTTTTTCCTCGTCCGTAAAAATTTCATTTGTATTTAATACAAATCTAATTTTCAAATATTAATTTTTTAAATTTTACATTAAAAATAATTTTTTTTTTTTAAAGTAATTTTTTTCAAATCTCGGGGCCCCCTTTACTCCCCCCCCCCCTTGTATCTCCCTTGGTGTGACTGGTCGCTGAACACACAACTTTCAACTGAATTCGAATGTTATATGTTGTGCTATCACAATTTATAAGTGAAGCACAATATTTTAATTTTGTTTACTTTCTATTACCTATATATGTATTTATAGGGAAAATATTGCAATCATGATAGAGATTTTAGTGGATATACCCTTTTTGAGGTCCTCTGAGACCAATAAAGGGTTTTTCGCGATATTCTCTGTCTGTTTGTGTGTGTGTAACGATTATTAGCATGAAGGAATTGATCTACCGGATTGAAATTTTATATTTAAGTTAGGTACTCTCTCGGGCACTTAAAATAATCTGTGGAACAAAATCGGCCAAAGAGTACTAGTACTTTACTGATGTAGTTTTTCAGTTTTTTTCGATTTTCTCAAAATTCGCTCCAACGATTTTGTTTAAAATTCAAAAATCAATTATTTTTTAGATGCTCTTTAAAATGTATATTCTCATTTTGCCAGTGAAAGCTTTTGAAGACCACTTTACTCTTGTACTCCAAAGAAAAGATAGGAGAAATGGTTGCCATGGTAACAAAATATAAATATTTTCCCATGTTTATCTTGAATTCTAATATGACGGCGAAAATTAAATATATGTCGATACGAAAAATCCGGTGTGACAAGCACAGAACACAACTTTCGATTATCGAAGGTAAGAGAAAGTTGTGTGCTGTGCGCCCAGTCACGCCTGATTTTTTGATCAATTTCAATGATGGCTCCTCCTAGCAAATGATATTTCAATTTCAAAGTGAGATTAATGCTTTCTCTCCTTTTTTTTTGACAGCCTATCATTTTATTCAATAAAAGAACTTTATTAAGTTCAATTGAAATCAAAATACAATTTGCTATTAAACTTAATAATAAATAATTTTTTTATTTCTCTTAAATGTCCAATTTCTTCATTTTCTACAATAAAATGGAACAAATCAAGTCGTTTTATTTTTTCAATTTAATTCTCTTCAATTTTCTCACAAATATCAATTGTTCAACACCAAAAAATTTCTTTTCAAGGGGATCATCGTTTCAGGAATTTAAAAAAAATCAACAACTTTTTAATAAAATTAAAATAAGTCAAGAATTAACGTTGATAAATTCACTTGACGATATTGAAGGCTTTCATTTATTGGTAATTTTTTGTAATGTAAGTTTTTCATTTTAGATAAGTGTAAGAAAGAATGTGTAACGAACCTTGAAAACGAATAATCAATGGCCTTGGGGTAGGAGTGAATATATTAAAAAATCTGGTGTGTGGTGTCACACAGCACCCAACGTTCTTTTTACCTTTGGTAATCCAAAGTTGTGTTCTGTGTTTGTCACACCAGATTTTTTGTGTCGAGATATATTTAGTTTCCGCCGATATATTAGAATTCAAGATATACATTTTTTTTTTTTAACACACACTTATTTCTCATTCACACTCACACTCACACACACATTCAGACAGTGCCCGAGGGCGCATTTAAGCTTATGTATATATAAATTTTTATCTAACAAAACTGTAAGTGTTATTTATTGGCGAGGCCAAACATCCCATGGCCTCCAGGAATCGAACCCAGGATCTCCAGCCTTTCCGGGCACCAGGCCACCTACACCAATAAAACTCACTTTCCCTTATAAAGAGTTAGCCGTAATAATACATTTTTATATTTGTAGTTGCCTCCATTTAGTAAAATAATACAAAAATCGCCAGAATTAAAACTTGGACTTGTCTTTGGAAAATTATGGGAGATTCTGAAGGATCATTTTAAAATTAAGTAAGTATAATAATCATTTTTTTTTTCTTAATTGGAAAGGCTCAAAAAATTCCTGAAAAATTCCCATAAGGAAGAAGCATTGGGTTCTATTATCTCATTATTAAAAAGTTCCGGGTTGACCGAGCCGGAGCTCGGTCTTTTTTTTATAAAATTGTAAAAAACTAAATAGTACTAGTACACCAGTAAGATACTAGTACTCCGGGGGCGCAATTTGATTTGTATAGATGAAATAAGATAAAAATTTAAAATCTATATATATAATTCACTAATGTCCGTCTGTCTGTCACGCTCTATTTAGGTAACTTCCCGTTGGAATTTTGAAATGAAATTTTTTATGCATAAAGAAGACCTTCTCGCGATTAGAGGAAAATTATTTTCATCCCGAAATTCCCATAAATTTTTGAGTTATTAATTTTTAAAGTTACAATTTCTCCCATAGGAAATGTATTGAGAAATATTTATGTATTCTTTTCATTTGTGTATTCCATGAATGTAAACAAATCCTCAAGCAGGCACTGGATTGGAATATTAATGATAATTTTTTTTCATAATTAAGAAGAAAGGGCGAGGGTCCGCAGCAGGCGGGCCCGAGCCAGCTGGAGGAGGGTCCAGGGAGGCGAAGCCCCCCGGCTAGGCGCGAAGCCCGCCGAAGGCGGGCGACTCGGCTAGTTTGAAAGAAATCTTTAAAAGGAATTTCGAGAAAATTGGAAAAACTAAAAAAGTACACAGGTAAAGTACTAGTACTCGAGGTTTTCCGAGACCTAGCGCAATTTGTTTTCTATACCGGAAATAGCCAATATTTAAAATTTGAAAGGGAATTTCAAAAAATTAGAAAAAACTAAAAAAGTACACCAGTAAAGTACTAGTACCCGAATTTTCCCAAACACGAGACCTAGCCCAATTGCATATTTAGACAGCAAATAGTATAAATTTAAAATTTGAAAAAAATCGTTAGAGTCGTTTTCGAGAACTGATATGCTTACATATAAACAAACAAACAAATAAACGTACATTGTTCGTTTAATAGTATAAGAAGTAAATATATAATCAGAGTAAGAATTAAAAATTGCTTCTCCAAAGACTTTATCATATATTCAGGATATTTTGATTCCCAACGTAACTTTAATTACCTTATGGAGAAATCAACCAAAGAAGCTCAAAGACTTCAGGGATTTATTTGTCAGATCATTTTATTGCAGCCTCGTCAGACCCAAATTTGGTCGTCTGTTCCCCTTGGTAATCACTCTGATTGTCTGTAATCAGTCGAGAGCAGGTTGATGGATGAATCTTAAGGGGTACTGTTCCTCCCCAGACACCCAGCCTATTCCTCTTGGCAGGTCTCGGATTAATCACGTGGGAGTTATTCCCATTTAAGGCTCTTTGGGTCTGTGAGGTGAGATATTTTTCCACTTTTCTACTCAAGAGGAGATTTCGGCAATGTTGAATTATTTGCGTTCATACTTCAGATCCGTAATCCACAGCTTATCCGCTTAGCATCTTGCCTCCTCAGATTTCTGCACTTCTTCAGTTTCAGTACTGAAAAGAGATTAGGGAAAAGGTGCCGGTCTATTTAAATATGGGATCTCTTAGCGAAAGACGTGGTCACTCTTCATCTTTAACTGCTCAAATTTATCAACTTCCTGGATGCAACATCAGAAGTTTGGGTATCTTCCAAGAGGCTAAATGTCAAAAGAATTATACCTAAAATGGCTAGTATACAAAGGCTGGGGAATCAATGCTGCCGAACATCTGGACATATTCACTTCCATAATAAGGATCACAAAAAACTAGTCTGAGACTATATTGATGCTCTTTTCTGTATATTTTCAATGTAGAACTTTATAAATTGGGTTAAAATAAGACTTCAAAATTGATTGAGGCTCCACCATTGAAGGCAGACTAGTTGATATATAATTATAATTATCTTATAAAGAATTTTTTTTTTTAAGATCCCAATTTATTGAATTGAGTTTAACGGATTTTTACCAAGCAAATGGCGGCTTCTCATTTAAACAGATCAGTTTAGAGAAGAATTTTGTTGATCTCTCATTAGGTAATGAAATGGATTCTGCTGATTTAAATTATTCCATTTCGTCACATCCTATTATGACAATGGGTATGTTTGTTTGTTTCCTTTCAAATATTGGCATGGGTAAGAAGTCACCCGTCCGACACTACGTCTTTTTCTTTTTAGTTGGAAAATGTTCTTGAGACAGACATCAGAGAAAATTGGAATCTCATGGGATGCATATCTTAAACCTTTGACTCTTTATGTGGCTCACACTTGTTTTTTATTCTCCTATCATCGCTG
>JAKCPI010005649.1:0-17291 GCA_023213315.1 Euborellia annulipes
AAAAAATCAAAATATATATTACAAATAGAAAAGAAAAAAATAAAATCATTTCGGTTCCGCAAAAGAGGAAATGTTCCGCGGGCGGCTCCTGGAAAAAAATTTTAATTCCGCGGGAGGCAAAAATTTTAGCGTCTCTAAAAAAAAAAGATAAAATATTTTTACGGACGAACTGGAAAAAAATTTTCCCCGCAGGGCGGAAAAATTTGGTTTCGCGAAAAAAAAAATTTTCAGAGAAAAATTTTTGAGATCAGCCCCCCCCCGAAAAAAACCCCAGGAGCAAATCCTGGTTGCGCCACTGGTCGTAGTCAATCTGGGCCCTATCTCATAAAACTCACAATCAGGTCTATTCTCTAAAAACAGACGTTAAAATTTAAAATAAACAAATGGGTGTTAAAAAGTAATGTAGAAACAATCAGCGTTAAAAAAAAATGCTATTCTCTAAACAAGTTTTAATAGCGACGTTAACATGTTGCTTTTATTTCAAAGCTATCAAAATCATAAACTTACTTTTTAGGTTTATTTTAAACACGACGTTAAAATATTAAAGGCACCCTCTAGATATGGCATTAATTTTTAACATTATTTACTAAATGTTAACGCTTTGGCTTTAAAGCTTTTGTTTGCAGAATAGCTATTTGAGGCAAGGAAGTGATTTCGAATAGCATTTTTTAACGCTTACATTACTTTTTAACACTTATTTGTTTATTTTAAGTTTTAACCCCTGTTTTTAGAGAATAGACCTGAATAAGGTCAATTCTCTAAGCAAAAACGTTAACTTTTAACATCTGTAAACAACATTAATTCATTTTAACACTTCCTTGCCTCAAATAGTTATTCTGTAAGAAAATACTTTAAAGCCAAAGCGTTAACAGTGTTTAGTAAATAGAGTTAAAATTTAATGTCATGTATAGGGGGTGTTTTTAATATTTTAACGTCGTGTTTAAAATAAAAAATGATTTTGATAGCTTTGAAATAAAAGTCAACATGTTAACGTCGCTGTTAAAACTTTACTTTGTTTAGATAATAGCATTTTTTTAACGCTGATTGTTTTTACATTACTTTTTAACATTAATTTGTTGATTTTTAAATTTTAACGTCTGTTTTTAGAAAATAGAACTGAATGATAGTTGACAGGCGACAATTTGTCGAATACATGTTTCATAATTGTCAAAAAAAATGACATTTTTGTTATAACAATTTGTCACTTTTTACTTTCTCTTACCTATGTATATATGTAATATATATATAGAGAGAGAAAGTATTGGATTCATGTCAACAATTCGATGTCGAGATTTTGACGGATATATACGTTTTGTGGTCCCCTAAATCCAAAAAAGTGGTTTTCGCGACATGGTCTGTCTGTGAACAAAATATCTCAAAAACAAAAAGAGCTAGGAGATTGAAATTTTATATTTAAGTTAGGCACCCTCATGGGACGTGAAAGCTTTTGAATAAAATCGACCAATGCGAAATAGGGCCCAGGCTCTTACACCCCTTGTGGGCGGCGATTGGTCTAAAGCAACAGTCATCACGATCGTTGCAGTTAAGTAAAGCGAAACGTAGCGAAACTTCGGCTGGGTGGCCCTTAAGCTTGTAGAACATCCCCTGCTATCAATAAACAAAAACCGCCAAGAGGTAAAATTAAAAAAAAAAAAAATTATCTTATTCGTTGAAAATTTATGATTTTCAAAATACAATAACATTCTCAAATTACATACACACTTAACAGGTAGGTAACATTTATTTATAATACAATTTTTAATTAAGACTAAAACATAGTTCCCCATTTTTTTAACAATTGTAGAGAATAAGACTTCCATATTCTGTTCAGGGTAAGACCGTCATTCCTGTTCATGTTTCTTGAATGTTTTCCAATTTCGACGGTCTGTTTTGCCAGTCTCTTTTCCTTCTGTACTCTTGTTTTCTTCCACTTTAATTTGTGACCCGTTGTTAAGGTGGAACAAGAGCGAAGGTGTTACGCATGTTTTTCCCGATAAGAGGGCGTTGTGTGCCATAAAAAGTATGCCCAAAAAATCAAATAATTCAAAAATTTGCCAAGAGATGTCAGAATGGTAGCTAATAATATTTAATACATTTGGTTGATTTTCATTGATCTTTTAACAATAAATACTTTTCAAATGCTATTATATATTATCTATCTTTTATAAAAGCATAAAAATATATAAATATAGGCTATTAGGGGATCGTCTGTTAGACTAGCCTGCCATCTATTGCAAGAATGCTGAACTAATTTGACAGTTGATTTTTAAATAAATAATCTAAGCTTATTTTAAAAATTTCTTAATTAATATGTGATTAATAATAACAATAAATTAATTTTTAAAAATTAAAGATTATTGGGACAGATTTTTTTTTGTATTTGCTTGATAACAAAAAAATTAATTACGTTAATTTTTTAATAAGTCATTAAAAAAATTATAGCGCGATGTCCCAATAATCTCTTACCCTGGTAGGAATTGCCAATGCTGACAATTGGCCGAACCTTGGGCCAGTTGTCATTTGCCAAGCCTTGAGTAGTGACCATTGGGCCAAGCTTGATCCGAGGCTTGGCCCAATGGTATTATTTTATTAAACCGAGCCTTGGGAAGACGAATGGACCAAGCCTGGACCGAGGCTTGGCCCAATAATATTATATTATTAAACCGAGCCTTGGGTAGTGACCATTGGGCCAAGCCTGGTCCGAGGCTTGGCCCAATGGTTAATTGACCCATCATATAATTAAAAAAAAAAAAATTAAATTAAATCAAGTGCTATTAATTGAAAAAACAGTAACATATATTTTAAATCTTGTGGTTGTTTGATAAAGTTTATTTATCTAAAATAAAAGGCAAATCAAATAGCTTAAAAAAGAGTCATATCAATATAACAACTGTGTACGAGAGCGTAAAGGCATTGACAAATGACAAACAAAACCAAAAAGCCCGAGTTCAAATCTCTCGAGAAACAACTTTATTTTCCTCGAGGCTTGGATCGACCATCCATTTTTTGTTTTCCAAGGCTTGGGCCAACCTTGGTTTTTTTGATTCTCGAGGCTTGGGCCAACCTTGGTTTTTTTGATTCCCAAGGCTGGGTACATTGTTATCATTCCAAGGCTTGAACCAAGCCTCGCCCAATGGTTAGCCAAGGCTTGCTCCAAACCTCGCCCAATGCTCGGCACGATTGGTCCAAGCCTGGACCAAGGCTTGGCCCAATTGTGCATTCCTACCAGGGTATGAATTTAATTCATTTAAAAAAAAACCGCATTGAAAAATTCCTTATAATAGTCTAGTTTTTTTTTTAAATACTTTTAGACGTCGCTCCTGAACCCCCTTAAGGCATTCTCAGCTTCTGCACTTTTTGAGTTCCTCCAATCTTATTTTGGGATTCTGCGCTTCATAACTTTTGAATAATTTTTTTTTTATCCCCGAACAAAACAACAAAACTATCATTTGAAATATAATCAAGGATTTCAATCCTTTTGGGTTTAAATCCGATTCAATCCAGGATTTTTAGGGAGGATCTTGGATGTGGATCGAAAACATTTTTGCTCTCTGGATCGGGTCGCTAATTCTTTTCCAAGGAATCTTTGAAAACTTTTTATAGCTAAATCTTTCATCCAAACGCCTAATTCGGCCTAGATTTTAATTCGCCAATTTTATTAAAAACTGGATTGAATTTCCGGATCAGTACAGCGATCGTTTTCCAAATCAGATCGGATCGTTTTTGCAGCACCCATTAATGAACCGATCTTCCTGGATCTGCGAATTGGATCATTAATCCTTCCGATTCGATCCAGTACCAGCATATAACATTTATAAGAAGAGATTATACTCCTCCCAAAAAAGGTTCCCCAATGCAGATCATTAGAACATTCAAACATTGATCAGCATACTTGATTGATTAATGCAAGCCACATATTTCGCATGAGCCCATCGTACTTGTAGTAGGTTTATTCATGTCTATAACATCTGTATATTCTTCTTTTGGAAGTTCTTTAAGTATTACTGGCGCCCCAGGCAATTGCCTGAGTTGTCGATACCTTCCAAATGAACCATATACTCGTTTACCTCTCTTTCTTTTCATTAATTGAACAAATCCCACCATAATAGATGCAATGATTAGGATAATTACCAAAAATGTAAGTGCATACCACGAAAATGAAGCCCCTTGGAGGTTGGTAATAAAATTAGACTTCTCTTCTAACATTGCCATACTTTTATCATCTGTGATGTTTGTAGATTGATAAATAAATAAATTAACATTGTCGTTGTTGTTGTTGTCAATGTTATTTTCAGGATCAGAAAAAAATCTTCCTCTGATAATTCCTCAATACTCTCTCTATACTCATAAGTTGTTGTTGGCGTTGTTGTTTCTATTGTTGTTGTTGTCGTTTGACATAATTTTGGAGGATGAATACAAGTGAAAATTTCATCAGTCAATTTATTACAGGAAAATTCTTCAGTGCTGTTTGTAGATAAACTACAAAATTTGTAGATCTCTTGACACGAACAAAGAAAAGGATTTCCATTGATTTGTATTGTTTGAAGACCGTTTGGAAACTCTGGAAATACTTCTAAATGATTGAACTAAAAAAGAATGAGATAGAAAAATAAAATAATATATTAAATAATAATGATAATTATGGTGTCCAAAATTAAAAAAATTCTCTGTATTTAAAAAGTTGGTCTTCGGACTTCCCTTTAGCCTTACCAGAATACACCCCAATTTTTTTTTGACCTCATTGACAATACCTTTAAAAATCACCCAACATAAGAAATATCACTCTCTGGATAAATGGAAAGAGTTGGAAGGCACAATCTGCAATCTGTTGGAGGAGGAAACACTGGACCACTTCTTAAACAATTACCCGAAGTACAAGGTGGTAACATAATAAAGATATTAACCTTTAAGAGGTACTCTATATTATAATATAATATTATAGAGGTAAGACTGCCAGATGGTATGACCCTCCTATCCCTAGAAACAGCGACGGACAGCATCAAGTGTAGAGCTGAGATCCCTCAAAGTGGGAATTGGCAGATATTTCCCCTTCTTTATTTTCTCTTCAATTTATTTGGAAATATTGGAAATGCAAAAAACTCGTGTTCAAATCCCTCTATGAACAAGTTTTTTTTTTACCCTGCAATATTGCCACAATATCCCCGTAACATTGTTGCAATATTCACAATATCCCTCCAATATTGCCGGAATATTCCCGTAATATTGCTGCAATACTCACAATATCTCCGTAATATTGCTGCAATACTTGCAATATTTCTGTAATATTGCCACAAGATTCCATTCAGTATTGCCACAATATTCCTACAAGTTACAAAGAGGCGGACATAGGAATATTGCAACAATGTTGCTGCATTGTTCCTGCAAGATTAAAAATTGCATTGTAAGATTCCTGCAATATTACTGCAAGATTCCAGGCTGTCTGGGTATTGTGTAGATTATAAAATCAAATATTATGTTAATTTAAATTGTAAATGATTAGTATATGATTTTAAAATATAGGGTAAGTTTTATACTGTGTGAACTTTTATTTGATGGCCTCACATTTTTTCGCTCTTCTATCAGCATGTTGCGTTACAAGCCGTCACGTCAAAGGCTGTGACGCAGCCATGCCATCAAGCCATGACGACACAAGCCGTGACGACAAAAATAGTAAAGTTGAAATTTAATATATATATGACGAATTATAAAAAAATAATTGTGAGATTTAATTATTAAATTTTTAAATTGATAAAATATAATTTTTAAAATAATTTAAAATTACTAAATAAATATTGTTCTCAGTTTTTAACATGCGTCTATTGATTTCCCATTTTCCAATTATTAAGTTAAGATTTTAATACCCTTAATTGAATAATTTTCTGAAAATTAAACGCCTACAATCCGAAAAAAAAAAGTTTCACTTACATCGTGGTTTCATAAAACCACAATGATTTTTTTAAAGAATTGGACACCAATAAATAAATAAAGAGAATTACCTGGATATCCATTTGAAAATTCCTAGGCCATTCGATATCCTGTGAGAAATCTGTTATTTTGCAAAAGGATAGATCAATAAAATTCAATTTCTTTGGTAAATTCCATCCTGGTATTGTTGTCAATTTATTGTTATCTATAACAAATTAGATGGAAAATAATACTTAATATTTATTAATTCAAATAGAACTACTGTAGAGAGATGCTATTTTATATTGCAATAACCACAATTAAGTCCCCACCTGATAGCTTTAGCCTTAAATATATGGTGTATAATGAAATAATTTTAAAAACCGAAAGGTAAAACGTAAAATCTGGTTCATTATGAAAGTGTCATAGTGGATTTTATACCTACTGTGTATGTATTTATTATATGAGTTGTTCAACAATGTATAAAATCCACTATGACACTTTCATAATGACTCTGAGGATGGTTCAAACACAGAATCGAAACGTCAGCTGTGTGAATTAAAACGTATAAAGAAATAACCTCTAATTTCTACCCTATTAGTTATTCCGTTTCTCACTAGAGGCGCCACTAATCTAACGCTCTTGAGCGCCTGCGAGGTTATGCAACCAATTTTACATAACTGATACACAACTTATCTATGTTTAAGGAAAGAATAAAGCAAAAAATAAGATCTAATTAAATTATAGAATTAGAAATGCACTATTTCTATTTTCTCGTCTATAAATCGAAATTATGGATTTATATTTCAAAAATATACTTTTTTTTTATATAATTTGCTGCCATTTATTACAAATGAATGATCACAAAACTTTATTAAATAATAGAAGAGGGAGCGGGCAGCCAGGAAGTAAGCCTCTACGAAATGAAACTCAAGAGTAGTGGAGACAGTTTCGGCTATAATTAAATATCGCCATCCTCAGTCCATTTTCGAGCTGTAAGCATTGTACAATTTTTGTAATATTAAAATTATAAACATTCATATATACAAGAAAATTATTTTTCAACATACAGTATGCACTCAAATGCCAACGCATTGAGTCAAATGTAGAGTTGTCAATAGGTGGATATTAATATACATAAACTGCTTGTACATATATCCCAAGCAATGCTAAGAGCTATTTTATATACGATACATTCAGCTCCAGTGACAAAATTGTTCTAGTTTATTATTTTTTAAAATTATATTAACATTTCGATATTAACCCATATCAAGCCAACACAAAAATTTTCAAAAACTACAAATTTTTTTTCATAATTGTGTTTATTATTACCTATTTAATTAGGGAAAAATAAAAAAAATTATTTGATCAGTAAATATTGAGGAAATAGGTGGTTCGAAAACGCACCAATGGCTTGATCCATTAGAAAAAAAATTTTCGTTTTTTTTTTATTTTTAAATTTTTTTATTATTTTTTCACATAATATATTTACATAGGTTCTTATTAGATTTTTACATAACCTTTGATAAAAATTTTTCAACAATATATATGTTTTATTCAATTTTTTTCACTGGTGCGAAAACGCACCATTGGCATAATATGGGATATAATTTTTTTTTACTTTTTTTATTTTTTATGAAATTTGCCGAAACAATTTATATGAATCGGTACTTTGCATTTTGTATATTCATATACAGTGTGTTTATAACACACTTTATATCTCTTTCGGGCTTTCTGCTCGTTTGCAATAACCCAAAGTTCATTTTCAAATCAATTGAACTTGTACTATGTTGATGGAATGCACTTTATATAGCTTCCAACATTTTACCATGGTGCTATCTAAGGTATTTAAAAATAAATGCCACCACTATTTTTTACCTAATATCCCCATGGGCGTAACTAGCAAATTTGGCTGGGGGGCGATGGGACCAGCCATACTCGCTGGGGGGGGGGGCATGGGATCAGCCATCCTCTGGCGGACCCGGAAGACCCCATATTGACTCAATTTCTGTTGGGTCGGGGAGCTTTCTGACCCCCCCCCCGGGGGGACCACCCTAGTTACGCCAATGAATATCCTTCATCGGTAATTCTCAACCCCATTATCATGTAAATCCACCCTTTCCATTCCTAAATTATATTTTGAAATAACATTAGGTTGAGATATATTTCCTTCTGATTTCAATGCCCCAACATATAATATCTCTTTACAGTATTTAGGGGCTCAGGCTCATTATTGTAGCCATTACTACATACAGTTACAACAGTATTGTCATTCAATCGGACTAATGTAATAACCCATATATAAACAATAACCATAGGTAGTAGGGATCAAGGGGACGGGATGATGCATGTAACAAAAATTTATTTCGATTTGCCAATCAATTGGAATAAATAGGGACGGGTTCTAAATAGCCTAAATATGCCAAAAATGCCCTTAAAATAAAAAAAATTTTAAAAAGAAAGAAAAAAATATTCAGATAAATATATGGAAAAAAGTTGAGGGTTCTTACCACTGGTGCGAAAACGCACCACTCTAATTTGTCATTGAATATCGTCTATAGTAATGAAAAAAAAAATTATGTATCGTTTAGCTAAGTAAAGTAATCTTATTAGTAATCTAATTTATGAAGAATAAAAAAGAAAAAAAAATTTTTAATACAAAATATTTAATTTTGAAGTTGGGTGTTTTTTGACTCTTCGAATTTAAATAATTATTTAATATGTAAAGACTGTAAAATTAATCATTTTCTTGCGATAGTAGGCAAGAATATATCATAAAGAATCTATAAAAAAATAATTAACGAAAACATTTAGATACTTACTGAGAAAAAATTTTTTTTTAGGTACTGGTTCGAAAACGCACCAGTGGCTTGATATGGGTTAATTAAAAATTCAACCAGTGACCTCTTAAGAACGGTCAATGTCACATTAAAATGTTTTTTGTTTTCACAACTAAAGAGATAATCCCGGTCAAGCAACTCCTATAGACGGGATATTAAGGCGACGACCCGCGTTGAAATAAAATAAAAAATATATACCATCTAGTTATTATAAAATTATATATTTATTTAAAAATTTAAAAAATATTTTTAATATTATTTATTGATATTAACCATTACACACACAACTTATCATGGAGACCACTGAGGAAGGAGACATAAAAATTACTGAGTCCCACACAGTCGGTTTGATAATTTATAGCTCTGTCACCCAATGCCCTTATAAAGCATTTTTCCACAAATAATCTCTTGCTTGTATTGTTACTTGCAATAAGACTTCGGGATTGCCAATGTCAAAAGTATGTTTATTTTCCAAGGCATGGGAACAAAAAGAGCTGTAGATGTTTTTTTACATTTTACATTGCTACGGTAAAAAAACATCTACAGCTCTTTGTTCCCATGCCTTGGAAAATAAACATACTTTTGACATTGACAATCCCGAAGTCTTATTGCAAGTAAATAATACAAGCAAGAGATTATTTGTGGAAAAATGCTTTATAAGGGCATTGGGTGACAGAGCTATAAATTATCAAACCGACTGTGTGGGACTCAGTAATTTTTATGTCTCCTTCCTCAGTGGTCTCCATGACAAGTTGTGTGTGTAATGGTTAATATCAATAAATAATATTAAAAATATTTTTTAAATTTTTAAATAAATATATAATTTTATAATAACTAGATGGTATATATTTTTTATTTTATTTCAACGCGGGTCGTCGCCTTAATATCCCGTCTATAGGAGTTGCTTGACCGGGATTATCTCTTTAGTTGTGAAAACAAAAACATTTTAATGTGACATTGACCGTTCTTAAGAGGTCACTGGTTGAATTTTTAATTAATATCGAAAATGTTAATATAATTTTTTAAAAAATAATAAACTAGAACAATTTTGTCACTGGAGCTGAATGTATCGTATATAAAATAGCTCTTAGCATTGCTTGGGATATATGTACAAGCAGTTTATGTATATTAATATCCACCTATTGACAACTCTACATTTGACTCAATGCGTTGGCATTTGAGTGCATACTGTATGTTGAAAAATAATTTTCTTGTATATATGAATGTTTATAATTTGAAGTTGAAAAATAATTTTCTTGTATATATGAATGTTTATAATTTTAATATTACAAAAATTGTACAATGCTTACAGCTCGAAAATGGACTGAGGATGGCGATATTTAATTATAGCCGAAACTGTCTCCACTACTCTTGAGTTTCATTTCGTAGAGGCTTACTTCCTGGCTGCCCGCTCCCTCTTCTATTGTTGATATACAACAGCCACTTCACTTATTGTCACTTTATTAAATATTCAATTTAAATAATTTTTACTTTCTCCTGGGGCACTGCCGTTATTATCCGATTCAGTAACTGGTTACTCTAGACCAGCGGTTCCCAACCCGTGGGCCGCGGGCTTATTGGGACTGGGCCGCGGACGTCTAAGGAAAAATAAAAATTATATAAGCCAATATATAGGTTTACAATGGGGCATTCATTCTACGCCAAATCGAACGGTTTAAAAAATTTTAATTTTTGATTTCTTCCTTTTTTGATATTTTTTTAGTACCCCTTAAGAAACACTTCCTGATAAATTTTCAGATTTTTTTGATCATCGGTTCAGATTTTGAAAAAAACCTCTTTTTTGGTTTGTTGCTCATAACTCATACAAAAATGTTCCCATTTCCAACTTCTTTTTTTTTTTGTGTAGTTTTCAAGGTATTCCATGGCTACTATTTTTAAAAAATGATTAATATGAAGAATAAATTTTTCAAGTTTTCAAAAATCGAAAAAAAAAATAGTAGCCATAGAATACCCACGACCGGAACCGCCTGAAAAGTTGTGGATTGAATAGTTGTTTATTAGCAAAATTTTCAGGAAAATCGAAGTATGATATTCAGAAAATGACAAACATTTTGAAATTTATAAATGATACAGAAAATTATTCAAAAAAATTAATTGTATTTTTTCTTGAAAACTACACAAAAAAAAAAAAAAAAATAAAATTAAAAAAAAGTTGGAAATTCGACCATTTTTGTAAGAGTTGAGCAAAAAACCAAAAAAAGAGGGTTTTTTCAAAATCTGAACCGATGATCAAAAAAATCTCAAAATTTACCAGGAGGGGTTTTTTAAGAGGTACTACAAAATATCAAAAATTAAAATTTTTCAAACAGTTCGATTACCCATATATACTGGGCCTCAGGAGGTTTTTTTACAGAAAAAGTGGGACTCACATCAAAAAAGGTTGGGAACCGCTGCTCTAGACGGCAAGAGATGGCGTTAGTCCTGTCCATAGGGAAACAAGCGTTTTATTCCATTTCATTTGAAACGTTCCAACTAATTAATTAAGGGTTAAAAATTAATTATTCTTTAACACAATGATTACTAATTTAATTATCTATAAGCTATAGACCGATTTTTTTAAAAATATCTTTTATTTAATGCGATTAATCTAAAAAAAAAAATTTCGAAAATCAAAAAAGTTGTAGATATTTTAAACAGCTTTAATTAAAAAAAAAAATTGATGTCATAGCTTCAAAATTGTGGCCGCAATTTCTCAAAATTGCTCCTCGACAACTTAATTTAATGTAAATATAAAATAAAACTTATGACTTACTAAGTAAGAGTTCTTGAAGTGTTTCAAGCCACCTGAATGTGTCTGCATGGAGAGTTTCAATTTCGTTATAACTTAAATCCAATTTTTGTAGATGTGACAGTGCAAAAAAAGCAAGACGATCCACCTTTTGAATTCGATTATGTTTAAATGATAAATTCTCTATTAAAATTGAACCACGAAGACTTAAAAGCTCTTCAATTGTTGTTATATAATTATAACTCAAATCCAAGTCAGTCAACTGGAAATAAAAAAAAAGATGTTATACACTGTAAAAAAAAATATGAATTTTCAATCATTTTTCATATAATTCGGTGATTTAATATTAATATACCCAGGATATGAAATAAAATTAATATAAAAGTTTATGAACAAATTACCAACTTTTAAACTTATCTTTTTCTTTGTGTGCCGCCAAATTTTGAAATCGTTAAAAGTGTACCGCGACAAGTTGAGAATCACTGGTCTAAACGTTCTCAAATAACTCGACTACCTCAAGGAATTTTTATTACTATTATTTTATAATTATTTTAAGGAAACTTGAAATTATTCTTTTAAAATTTATTTCACAAATCTAAATTTATTAAATTCTGGTTTGAAATTCGAGCTCTAAACTATTTAAATATTTATGAAGTCATACTAATTAAATAATTTTTATAAAGTAATTCAACTAAATAGCTATAAAAATTAAAATTAAAATTAACAATTTTTACCAAAATAATTAATTTTAAAATATACAAGAAATTTGTTAGGTTGGCAACAAATTGAACTTTCTCATATATATTCATAAACAGTTTATGAAACAGAGTTCCTATACTTGTATAGGAAGTTTTCTTGTAAATTTTTAACAGTGTAATTATCGGGCTTCAGGAGGTAAAGCTATTTTCATGTTTTTGCCGATAGGGATCAAAAAGCCCAAATATTACGAAAATTTGCCAACAGATGGCAGGATGGTAGGGCAATATTTAATCTCATGCATTTGTTTGATTTTCGTTCATCATTACAAGCCGTGACGCCACACCAGGTTTCTTTACTACGCTACGAGAGTGCGCCATTGTCGCTAGAGCTTTCTAGTGAAGGTGTGAGCAGGGTGGGAGGTCAACAATTCATTTGGTTGTTTGTTAATGAAGATATTATTTATATTTTTTATATTTAAGAGGGCAGGCCAATAAGTCCATGACTTTTTGAATGAAACACATGTTTTTGGATAAAAAAATTATTTTATTTTTCAACGTAGTCTCCTTTGAGCTCTATACACTTTGTCCAACGTTTCTCCAATTTTTTTTCTCCCTTCCAAAAAATTAGATTTGTCGAGGGCATCAAAATTTCTTTTCTTTCCGCCGAGTCATTTTTTCAGATGTGGAAACAAGAAATAGCCACTCGGGGCTAAATCCGGAGAATAGGGCGGATGAGGGAGCAATTTGTATCCCAATTCATGGATTCACTTTTTCTCTTCTCCCACCCCAAAGATGTGTTTATGTTTTAAAAAAAAAAAAAAAAACCCAGCTGGTTCACATTTCGGCAGGAGTCAGCTGATAGTTGCCTGCTGACAGGAGCAGTGTTGCCATTTCAGTTAAGAGGCGGGAAATTCAAAAAGTCACGGACTTATTCACCTGCCCTCGTATATATTTATTAACTATATTTTTTCAGTTAAATGCCCACGATCGCGAATAAAAGTTTCGAAGAAAAAATTAAATTATTTTATTTGTAATTATTAAATAGAAGTAGATTTTTTTTTTAATTTTGAAGTGAAACTTCTTTACATACGCTTTAATAGCCCCTGGGAAATTCATTTTTTTATATTTGGCTGCCTGCATCTTTACTAAATTCTAATTTATATATCCAGCTATTAATTAAATAATTTTTTTTTTACCGTTTCGGTAAAAGCTTTCGGTATTTGATCCATGTAAGATTTAGAACAGGACCAGAGTGTATCCGTGCAAGATTCGCATTGTTTAGGACACTCTTCCAAAGATAAGGCCAAAGATACGACCAAACCCTAAAAAAGAAAAAAAAATTGGATTAATTTATTTTTAATAATAGAGGTAGAGCGAGTTCTATTTCTACCCGGAAGTGAACGGAAAAATTAAATATTTTCATTTAAAATTTAACACTTTTTCAAAGAGAATTAAAATGAACAAATTGTAAAAGTGCAAATAAAGATGATTGTCATTAAGGCGGGGCAGGAGCGAAGCTGTTACGCATTTTTTTGCCGTTGTGAGTCTTAAAAAGTAATAAAAAAAAAACACCTATTACGAAAATTTGCCAAGAGATGTCAGAATGGTAGCTAATAATATTTAATGCATTTGGTTGATTTTCATTGATCTTTTAACAATGAATACTTTATAAATGCTATTATATGTTATGTATCTTTTATAAAAGCATAAAAATATAGGCTAATAGTATACCGGCTGTTAGACTAGCCTGACATCTTTTGCAGGAGTGCTGAACTATTTGACAGTTAATTTTAAAATAAATCATCTAATCTTACTTTAAATTTTTTTAATTAATATGTGATTAATAATAACAATAAATTCATTTTTAAATTTAGAAAAAAATTTAAAATTATTGGGACAGTTTATTTTTTTCTGTATTTGCTTGATAAGAAAAAATTAATTTCCATAATTTTTTAATAAGTTATTAAAAAAATTATAATTTTCTGTTACAATAATCCTTTATGAATTTAATTTATTAAAAAAAAACGCATTGAAAAATTCCTTATAATAGTCTAGTTTTTTTTTAAAGTAAATTGAATAAAAATTCAAATTTGGGTAGCGTGATGACGATTTTCCGCCTTCGCTCTGATAGGTTGAGCCGTATGAGACAACATTGTCTATCTTTTAGCCTTGAGCAAATCAATCGACACATGCGCACAATGTTTGGGTCTAGAATTAAAAAAAAAAAAAAAAACAAAAAAAAACAGAGAATCAGAGATTAATGATACAGTATCATATCATTTATCTGTTTAGAGAATTTACTTGCGCAAGCGAAGAACTCTGAATGTTTTAGAAAATTAATTATAAATCAAATTTCTTCAATATATGAAACGCTACTCAACAACCGACAGAACAAACAATTAAAGAAAATATCACATGGCAACTAACTTAAACGTGCTCAGCAATCTCTTGTTTTAAGGGGGAACGGAGGCGAAGGTGTTACGCATGTTTTTCCCGATAAGATGGCATTGTGTGTCATAAAAAGTATGCCCAAAATATCAAATAATTCAAAAATTTGCCAAGAGATGTCAGAATGGTGGCTAATAATATTTAATGCATTTGGTTGATTTTCATTGATCTTTTGACAATAAATACTTTGTAAATGTTATTATATATTATGTATCTTTTATAAAAGCATATAAATATAGCCAAGATATAGGCTATTAGGAGATCAGCTGTTAGACTAGCCTGCCATCTATTGCAAGAATGCTGAACTAATTTGACAGTTGATTTTTAAATAAATCATCTAAGCTTATTTTTAAAATTTCTTAATTAATATGTGATTAATAATAACAATAAATTCATTTTTAAATTTAAAAAAAAAAAATTAAAGATTATTGGGACGGATTGTTTTTTTGTATTTGCTTGATAACAAAAAAAATTAATTACGATAATTTTTTAACAAATGATATTTTAAAGTGATACTCACTTGAAAGAAAAAAGCCAAATACCGCATCTTCACGCTGTTATGAAAATAAATCCTTTTATCACTATAAACATAGAAAAGACACACACTTTTATTTAAAATTAAAAAAAAAAAAAAAACTTGAATTTTGTTGAAAATATTTAAATTTATTTATTGTTATTGGGATAATGTATCTATTGAAGAAAGAAAAATTAAGAGACAAAATATATATTTGAAAGATAATTTCTTAATAAGAGATTATTCATATATGAACCAACTATTTATTATTGATTGAAATGAAATTTCTTTATCTTTAATGATGATAAATCTAGAAAAGTCTCCCAAGAGATGCTATCTTATCATTAATATGATAAATTGAAAAATATATGAGGAATTTATTTAATAAAAAAGAGGTTATAAAAAAAAAATAGATACTCTATTTATATATGATCTACATCTCCTTTAATGAGATCAGACAAAGAATTACACATTTAAATCTGTTTGCTTATAATAAGAGTTGAAGTTTAAAAAAAAGGTAAAATAATAAAAATAATAATCACTCAACTAACATGCATAAAAACTAAAAGATATTAACGATATTCTAAAATTAGTATTATAATAAGATATTTTTATACAATCTACATCTCCTTTGATTGAAACGGAAAAGAATACACATTATATAAATAATTTAATTATTTATAAGCTCAAACGCTTCACCTCCTGAAATGACGTCTCTGCCACTTCTCTGTCTACCCTGATGGGCCTCATAATTAAATTTCTTTTTTTTTCCTAAGTCTTCCATCTACATATCTTGATTAGATAAGAAGAGCATATTGACTGAAATATAAATAGATTGAGATTTCATTCATAGACTTTTTTTTTTTTTACAATTATCATTATTATTTAAGGGTTAATTGAAAAAAATCTGGTGTGACTCAAGGGCGGATCCAAAGGTGTTTCTCGGGGGACAGCACACTATTTTTTCTTAATTTCGGTAATTTAAAGGCGCATTCTTCTATAGAAATTTTTTCGGGGGCGAGGGGGCCTGAACTCAAAAATTTTTTCTGCGAAAAATTTTTTTTTTCGCGGAACCAAAGTTTTCCGGACACAAAAATTTTTGCCGCCCGCGGAACCAAAATTTTTTTCATGTGCCGCCCGCGGAACCAAAAATTTTTTCATGTGCCGCCCGCGGGACATTTTCTCTTTCGTGGAACCAAAATTTTTCCTCGTCCGTAAAAAATTTCATTTGTATTTAATACAAATCTAAATTTTAAATATTAATTTTTTAAATTTTACATTAAAAATATTTTTTTTTTTTAAAGTATTTTTTTACAAATCTGGGGGGGGGGGGGTACCCCCTTTACTCCCCCCCCCCTTGTATCCCCCTTGGCGTGACTGGTCGCTGAGCACACAACTTTCAACTGAATTCGAATGTTATATGTTGTGCTATCACAATTTATAAGTGAAACACAATATTTTAATTTTGTTTACTTTCTATTACCTATATATGTATTTATAGGGAAAGTATTGCAATCATGATAGAGATTTTAGTGGATATACCCGTTTTGAGGTCCTCTGAGACCAATAAAGGGTTTTTCGCGATAATCTCTGTCTGTTTTGTGTGTGTAACGATTATTAGCATGAAGGAATTGATCTACCGGATTGAAATTTTATATTTAAGTTAGGTACTCTCTCGGGCACTTAAAATAATCTGTGGAACAAAATCGGCCAAAGAGTACTAGTACTTTACTGATGTAGTTTTTCAGTTTTTTTCGATTTTCTCAAAATTCGCTCCAACGATTTTGTTTAAAATTCAAAAATCAATTATTTTTTAGATGCTCTTTAAACATGTATATTCTCATTTTGCCAGTGAAAGCTTTTGAAGACCACTTTACTCTTGTACTCCAAAGAAAAGATAGGAGAAATGGTTGCCATGGTAACAAAATATAAATATTTTCCCATACTTATCTTGATGACGGCGAAAATTAAATATATGTCGATACGAAAAATCCGGTGTGACAAGCACAGAACACAACTTTCATTTATCGAAGGTAAGAGAAAGTTGTGTGCTGTGTGCCCATTCACGCCTGATTTTTTGATCAATTTTACCGATAATTCCCCCTAGCAAAATGATATTTCAATTTCAAAGTGAGATT
>JAKCPI010005651.1:0-14557 GCA_023213315.1 Euborellia annulipes
AATTGATTTGAAAATGAACTTTGCTATTGCAAACGAGCAGAAAGCCCGAAAGAGATGTAAAGTGTACAGGTAAACACACTGTATATGAATATACAAAATGCAAAGTACCGATTCATATAAATTGTTTCGGCAAATTTCATAAAAAATAAAAAGTAAAAAAAAAAAATTATATCCCATATTATGCCAATGGTGCGTTTTCGCACCAGTGAAAAAAATTGAATAAAACATATATATTGTTGAAAAATTTTTATCAAAGGTTATGTAAAAATCTAATAAGAACCTATGTAAATATATTATGTGAAAAAATAATAAAAAAATTTAAAAATAAAAAAAAACGAAAAATTTTTTTCTAATGGATCAAGCCATTGGTGCGTTTTCGAACCACCTATTTCTCAATATTTACTGATCAAATAATTTTTTTTTTATTTTTCCCTAATTAAATAGGTAATAATAAACACAATTATGAAAAAAAATTTGTAGTTTTTGAAAATTTTTGTGTTGGCTTGATATGGGTTAATATTAGTGAGAAGCTTTTCTCTTGTTGAAACATTTTATGAGAATTATAATAACACTAGTCGACAAAAATGAACTTTTTTTCTTTCACAAAAATGACGATATGAAATTCTAGAAGTATTTTCCATGCTGAATTCAAATATCAATTCAGTTTTGCCCCATCAGGCACAGTTTTAGAGATTAGAGCAAAATAGATTTTAATAGAAAATGTGCTCTAAAACGGCTTTTATTTAGAATGTTCAAATTATTTTTAACGCGACACCCCGTCAAATTATGCAGATAGCTAGAATACATATAAATTTCAAGTTTCATCCCAATCGGAGGTTATTTAGACGTGCCGCAAACGGCTTAAAGTTTAGAAAAAGCGAAATTTTTAAGATTTTTTTGCTTTGGTCACCCCCTAATACAATTTTAGATATCCCTGAATGCAAAAAACATATATGTACGATATTCTATAGTTCTTTGGCTTTCATTCGTAAAAATCTGTTAATTATTAACGAAATTATGCACAAAAACGTCAACCAAAGAAAATTATGGGTCAGACAACTCGTTCCAAACAATTCATATAAATAGAATCCCCCGAATGCACTCTTCATAATATAAGAGTACAATTTAGAAATTACAAACGGCGAGTTGGTCAAACAGAGAGTGACAGACAGACAATTAGAAAGGATCTATATAGAGCATTTCACACCACTCGACCACTTCTGAATCCCGACCATTTTTGATTTGGCTGAAACTTTGTCATGTCTTTGTAAACTATTGAAAATAACGTCTGAGAATTTTTCAGATCTTTGACCTGCCAAAAAAAAGTTATAGCATTTTCAAAAACATCTGACTTTTTTTTCAAATAACCTAAAACTGTCAAAAAATTAACTTATCGGGACGATTTTTTTTTGAAATTTTTGTCTTTAAATGTACTTTTCAGAAAAAATATGACAAAATTTTTACAGATTCACTTTAAACGTTTTTTTGACATTTTCGGAAAAAAACAAAAATTTCGGGATGAATGACACTTTTTTTTAATTTTTTTTTTTATAAAAAACTTTGATTTTTCTACAAATTCTCTGAAAATTTCAGAGGGATTATTCGCGTTCTATTTTTTTATTTTTGAAAAAAAATTTTTTTCTCCGCTTATTTATCATGATGGTGCTTAAATTCTTCCAGGACTGTCCGAGATTCTAGAAAATTGAAGAAAAATAATAATAATATAGTTAGAGGATGAAAATCGAGAAAATTCCATTTATCCTAAAAAAATTAGAAATTAGTTATGTATTCAACTACTGAAGTATTTGAAGCGTCAAGCTAAGAAACACGGGCAGCAACTAGGGGGTTGCTGGGGGTTGCCCTCCCCAGAAAGCTCCTTGCCCCAAGAAAAATAGAGAAGGGGGGGCCATGGGACCAGCCATCTTCCGGTGGGCCTGGAAAGCCCCATATTTTCTCAATTTTTCTTGGGGCAAGTATCTTTCTGGGGAGGGCCAGGGCCCCCGGCACCCCCCTAGTTACGCCCATGTTTCTAAGCTTTTTACTTGACGCTTCAAATTCTTCAGTAGTTGAATACACAACTAATTTCTAATTTTTCAGGATAAATGGAATTTTCTCGATTTTCATCACCTCTAACTATTATTATTATTATTTTTCTTCAATTTTCTAGAATCTCGGACAGTCCTGGAAGAATTTAAGAGCACCATCATGATAAATAAGCGGAGAAAAAAATTTTTTTTTTTTTTCAAAAATAAAAAAAAAAATAGAACGCGAAATAATCCCACTCTGAAATTTTCAGATCATTTGTAGAAAAAATCAAAGTTTTTTATAAAAAAAAAAAAAATTAAAAAAAAAAAGTGTCATTCATCCCGAAATTTTTGTTTTTTTTCCGAAAATGTCAAAAAAAACGTTTAAGATGAATCTGTAAAATTTTGTCATATTTTTTTTCTGAAAAGTACATTTAAAGACAAAAATTTCAAAAAAAAAAACGTCCCGATAAGTTAATTTTTGACAGTTTTACGGTTATTTGAAAAAAAAAATCGATGTTTTTTGAAAATGCTATAACTTTTTTTTGGCTGGGTCGAAAAATCTGAAAAAATTCTCAGACACGTTTTCAATAGGGTACAAAAAGATGACAAAGTTTCAGCCAAATCAAAAATGGTCGGGTTCAGAAGTGGTCGAGTTGGCGTGGAATGCCCCATATATAGCTTATAGAAGCCCTTTTTTTTATTTTCGAAAAATTATTTTTATTTAAGATTAATCACATTAAGGTTGTTCGGACATTAAAGCACTTTATTAAAATAAAAGCTAATATGTTATTAATCACTATCACATACGTATAAAATAGAATTTTTAAGCAGATCTGACGCCGGATAATCGTGTCGATTCACGAGACCTCAAAACGTGTATATCCATCAAAATCTCAACATCGAATTTTTGACATGAATCCAATACTTTTTTCTCTCTACATATAGAGAGGTAAGAGGAAGTAAAAAAAAATATTAGAACATTTAATAGAGTCAAAGAGATCAAATTTACAATAGGAAATGTTATTGAAAAAGGAGTTATATTTTTTATTGCGTTAGATTTATGGCAGTCGAATTGAAATAATTCCCAGAAAAGAAGTTTTATTATTGTAAAAAGAAAATCTCAGCCAAAAACATCGGAGATGCAAAAAGGGGGCGCCTCGCATTATTTTTGCCCAGCGTCGAGGTGAAATCAAAAAATGCGCCTCGCTTTTCTGATTTATATAAAAGCGAGGAAATATTTTCACTTAAATAAAACCCCTACAGAATTTTATTTGTTTCATATATCCTCGCTTTTATATAAATCAGAAAAGCGAGGCGCATTTTTTTGATTTCACCTCGACGCTGGGCAAAAATAATGCGAGGCGCCCCTTTTTGCATCTCCGATGTTTTTGGCTGAGATTTCACTTCTTTTTGTGAAATATTGCATTTAAATATTATTTAATAATTTTTGTTTATTAAATATTAAGTTATCCCATGAATAGATATTTTAATATGCATTCCAAACAGTAAAAAATAAATACATCATTTGGTATTAATTCAAAACGATAAACATAGGATTTCACCAAATTTTATAAAATTTTAAGTTTTTTATATTTGTTATGTTGGTAAAATGTAAATACATCGTTTGGTATCTATTCAAAACGATAAACATAGGATTTCTCCAAATTTTATAAAATTTTAGGTTTTTTATTTTTGTTATGTTAGTAGGATGTAAATACATCGTTTGGTATCTATTCAAAACGATAAACATAGGATTTCCCCAAATTTTATAAAATTTTAGGTTTTTTATTTTTGTTATGTTGGTAGAATGTAAATACATCGTTTGGTATCAATTCAAAACGATAAACATAGGATTTCCCTAAATTTTATAAAATTTTAGGATTTTTATTGTTGTTATGTTGGTAGAATGTAAATACATCGTTTGGTATTAATTCAAAACGATAAACATAGGATTTCACCAAATTTTATAAAATTTTAGGATTTTTATTTTTGTTATGTTGGTAGAATGTAAATACATCGTTTGGTATCAATTCAAAGGACGATAAACATAGGATTTCTCCAAATTTTATAAAATTGTAGGTTTTTTATTTTTGTTATGTTAGTAGGATGTAAATACATCGTTTGGTATCTATTCAAAACGATAAACATAGGATTTCACCAAATTTTATAAAATTTTAGGTTTTTTATTTTTGTTATGTTGGTAGGATGTAAATACATCGTTTGGTATCTATTCAAAACGATAAACATAGGATTTCACCAAATTTTATAAAATTTTAGGTTTTTTATTTTTGTTATGTTGGTAGAATGTAAATACATCGTTTGGTATCCATTCAAAACGATAAACATAGGATTTCACCAAATTTTATAAAATTTTAGGATTTTTATTTTTGTTATGTTGGTAGAATGTAAATACATCGTTTAGTATCCATTCAAAACGATAAACATAGGATTTCACCAAATTTTATAAAATTTTAGGTTTTTTATTTTTGTTATGTTGGTAGCACTTCTTCTTATCACGTTAATCTATTGTATTTCTATCTGAATGGATTTATCCTAAAAATTGTTATTCCATTAGGGATGAAAATTACTAATATTAATATATATGTTCCTAGATGACGTCATCAGGGAGCAAAATAGTCAAAATTGTCTTTTCGCCATGTTAAAGATAGGACAAATTTGAAATTTTGAATGCCTCTCAAAAAGTCACTTTTGATCCAAAATGAAATTTTATATCAAAGGTATCGGGTTTTTGATAGTATCTATTTGTATTTTAAATTTCATCCAAATCGGTCCAGCAGGGAAACCTGTAGCTTTGTCTAAAAATTTGAAAATTGAAGAAAAGAATGAAAAAAAAAGAAAAAAAAAAAAAAGGAAAAATAAGAGACTAACTTTTGACCTTCCGAAATCGGCAAAATCTCAACTTTGAGCCTCTGCCATTCTTTTTGGGACTGGAATTCTTTTTTGAATTCGTGCTCAAAATAATCCTTATTTATTCTAGTTTAATATAAAAAAAATTTGGCTCCGATATCTTAAAACCTTTTTGAGATATTCCCCCAGAAAGAGAAAAGTTTCTCAAAAAAATTTTTTCACGTCCCTATCTTTTATTAAGGATTTAAAATCATTCTTGATAATATAGTCTAGGGACGACTCGTCCATCTAAATGCAATGGGCCATTGGAATCTATTGCAATATCAACTAAATGGTAGTATTAAGAGTTTCTTTGTTTTCTTTTGCTTTTCACATGCTCGGCGACGAGTCGCTCCCGCGACTCTTGATAAATGGGAAAAATTACCTTACGACTTTTGGGTGGAATGGAAGATTCAATCAAATGTGTTGAGACAATAGAGATAAAGAGAAAGGTCAATGAATGCAAGTCTAGGAGGGAGGGGGGGGAATTTGCCTCCCCCTTTTTTTTTAATCAACGGGAACGATTAATAAATGATTACAAATAATATTTAAAAAAAAAAAAACTTTTCTATTTGGATAATTCATAAGTAGAGCCCGGATTTTTATGCAGTAAAAACCGCTAAATATGCCATATAATATGCAGTAAAAGTATTAAAATATGTAAATGGCTTCAAATTAAAGGCAAATCATGATTTCTACTGATGTAAAACTAATGGTGTTTTATTTTTTGGAAGGAAATGATAGAAGAAAAAAAAATTGGTCTCACAATAAAAACTAAATTTAATTAAAAAAAAAAAAAAAAAAAAAAAAAAAAAAAAAACAGAGAGCAATCCATTGCGAAATTTTTGAATCAAACGAGGACCCCTGTTTTGGCATTTTTTTTCTTTAATAATAATAAGCACACTATTTTTCCTTAATTTCGGTAATTTAAAGGCGCATTTCTGTACTTGTTTGCCAGAATATAAATACAAATCAAATTTTTAAGTATTAATTTTTAAAATTTTACATTAAAAATAAATTTTTTTTTTTTGAAAAAAAGTATTTTTTTTTAAGTCTCAGAGTGGGGTGGGGTGGGGGGTAATTACCCCCTTTACTCCCCCCCCCCTTCCCTTGTAACCGCCCTTGAACACAACTGACTTGATATTCATCCAACGAAAATTCTAGCAAAATTAAATTTATTTCTTTAATGAGGATATAAAGAATAAAAAATATATAGTTATTTATTTTTTACAATGTAATAAAGGATTCAAACTTTTTTTTTTTTGTTTTTAGAAAAAAAATTAAAAAATTAAAATAAATTGAAACTTTTAGTGAAAAAAAATTTAAAATATCCAAAAAGCTTTAAATATGCAACTTTATGCAATATTGACTAAATATGCAAAAATATGCAATATAGAATTTGAACCCTAGCTCCAAGGGGGCATGATTCGGATAGAAAATTGGTTTTCAGTGACGTACCTATTAGCAAATAGAATATGCAATTGCATAGGAATCCGGGCTCTATTCATAAGCAATGAAAAATACTCTTTGAATATTTAATAGAGTCAAAGAGATCAAAACAAAAAATTATTTTTTTTTTTTTTAAAAAAAACATTCACACTTTTTTTTCTCATTCACACTCACACTCACACACACATTCACACTGTCTTTTCGGCAGCTCAGGCCATATAAGACATTTACGATAACCGTTATTTATGAATTTATATATATTAGGGTCCAGGCATTTTTATTTAAGCCATCTGGTATCCAGATGGCTTAAATAAAATCATCGGACTGCCTGGGGTCCGAACCCGCGACGTTTGGTATATGAGGTTAGCACGCTAACCTCTACACCACGCCCCGTGGGCCAAAAAATTATTAAGTATTATTGAAAAAGCAATTGTTGCATCGCTTGTGATTGGTTTAGATTTATAGCAGTCAAATTGTAATAAAGACCAGAAAAGGAACAAAGTTTAATATTTGTTAAAAGAAAATAATCAAGGTTTTGAAAAAATGATGTCTTTTAGGAGGAATAGAAGATCCAATCAAATGTGAGGCAAACAAATAATGAATGCGAGTCTGGGAGGGGGAAATTACCTCCCCTTTTCTTAATTAACAATTTTCGAAACGATTAATAAATTAATATTAAAAAAAACAAAAACATTTCCATTAAAATATTTCTGAGAATTAGACATCTAAATATATAAAAAAAGCGAGTGGGATGGGTTAGAAATTTCAATTAATATTTAAAAAAATCATATATCAATATAATTTTGTAATAAATAAAGGTTCGGTAAATTTGTTTTTTGTTTTAATATGTAAATAGAAAAAAATAATGATTAGGAAAGCAAGATGTCGTAGGGTACCTGGATATGGATGCAAGCAAGGAATCCAATGCAGGACAGTTGAGGTGGCTGGCAGTCATCGCTCAGGTGTGAAGAGAGTTGAGGTAAATGTTCAAACAGGAGGAAAGTATCACAATCAAAAGTAGCTTCTTTTATTGGATCGAACAAGCACAGATCACAGATTAGATATTTAACACTTGCCCTCTTGATGGCGACTGATCGGACAACGGCAAGTCGAGAGAGATTTGATGCCAACACACGCCTAAAAGAAGCGCTCTCATTGGTTCACTATCGACCAATCACAAAAAGGCTTATTAAATACACATGCAAAACTTGTCAAATGTGACGTTGGCAACGGAGAAGTCACCACAATCGTTGCAGTTAAGCAATGCCAAGCGCGGCGAAAGCTCGGGATTGGTGACCGCGAGCAATCAGCGTGTGGAACGTCCCCGGGTTGCCCGCAGCGGTACTATGTATTTTTAAAAATATTATTAATAAATATACACCCCTAAATGGCCACTGTAGCCGAAAAATGTTTAAAAAAATAATCAAATGACGCACGGATTTTCAATGGCATGGCACAGGCGCAAGACCTACATTTGACGTCATAAACAAGAGAGGATACAAGGGGGAGGGGTGGGGGGGGGGGGTAAAGGAATAAAAGTTTATTTTAAATATAAAATTTTTAAAATTAATACTTAAAAATTTGATTTGTATTTATATTCTGGTAAACAAGTACAGAATGCACCTTTAAATTACCGAATGTAAGAAAAAAAATTGTGTGCTATGCGACCAGTCACACCGGATTACCCCCCTCCCCCCTTTCCGAGAAACTCATCTGGATTCGCTCTTGTAATCAAATAAAATTTTAATAATTTAAATGAATAAAATTTATTAAAATCTGGTATGAGTGGTCGCACCAGATATTTTGTGACGACATATATTTAGCTTCCGACAGGTACATACGAATTTCAAGATGTAAAATTTATAAGTATGGGAAAATATTTATATTTTGTTACCATGGCAACCATTTCTTTTATCTTTTCTATGAAATACAAGAGTAAAGTGGTCTTCAGAAGATTTCAATGACGAAATGAGAATATACATTTTAAAGAGCATCTAAAAAATAATTGATTTTTGAATTTATAAAAAAAAAATCGTTGGAGAGAATTTTGAGAAAATCGAAAAAAAAATGAAAAACTACATCAGTAAAGTAGTCAAATGCATATGTTGCCAGATCTATATTATGCAAAGAAATACTTGAGTCAAAAGTCATTCATTTATTATTTTTGGTAATTAAATTATTAACTTAATACAATTCTAAATTATGGTAGGTCACGACTAAATTATAATAAGGAATTTTGGCATTCAAATTTTTCATTTTATTAAAAAAAAAAAATTAGATTCTATTATGACTTACGGGGTACTATCCGAAAAACCTTAAATAAAAGATATTTTTAAAAAATTCGGTCTATATCTTATAGATAATGAAATTAGTTAACATTGTGTTAAAGAATAATTTATTTTTTGGCTTTCAAATGAAATGGAATAAATTCCTATAAGAAGAACTAACGCCATCTCTTGGCGCCAAGAGTAACCAACTTCTGAATCGGATAATAACGCTTTTTCAAGACGCTCACCTTAATTATTAATTATTAAATTATTTTTATATATATATATATATATACAATAGATACTAAAAAGTTATTATGTTTTACAAATAAAAACAGAAAGACATAACATGTGTCTTTTTAGTATTATTTAATAATTCCGGGCTTTCAGCTCGGTTTTTTTGTTGATAAAATTGGAAAGTACATCTGTAAAGTACTAGTGCTTTTTGTCCGATTTTGGGAATCTGCTGAACGCACACCAATTGAGCATAAGGTTTTGCTCAATGCCAACGCACACCGATTAGGCAAAATGTCTTTTACAAAAATGTTTTATCACTAAGCATTTTGCACAATCGGTGAGCGTTGACACCTAGGAAAGCATTGAAAAATGAAGTTTTGTCCAAGAGCGTTTTTGCTCAATTGCTGTGTGTTCAGGTTAATAGACACTCAAGTTGGCTTAAACACTCGCCCTTTGATAATATTATTAAAATGTTTCAACAAGAGCCTAATTTTATAAAATTATTTTTCCTTGGGTTGGCAACTCGATATTGGTAAATACGACCAAGATGATATTGCGAGGTCAGGTTGAGCAACTCCTCCCTGTCCAGCCAGCCCCCGTTGGCAGATACCGAAAGCTCAGACACAAACGTCATTTGTGTCTGTTGCTGCCTAAATTCTAATAAAATGACAGATGATTAGATTAATTGATTTGTACTAAAGAAAAGAAACTTGACACGATGCTGGTGATAAGGAAATACTGTATTTTTGTTCTAAGAATTAAAGGTAACCTTTAATCTTTCTTTTTCTTTCTTTGTTCTGAAACGTCCTTTTATCCAAGCAATTGGTCCACTTTCGTAATCAGTTGGCCTTAATAACAATCTGGAAAAACAAAAAAAAAACATTATTATTTTAAGATTAGAGCCGGTCTTAAGGGGCCTTCAGGAGGGAAAACTGTTTGCATGTTTTTGCCAAGAGATGGCTTTAATGGTTTTAAAAGTGAGCCAAAAACATAACTAATACGAAAATTTGCCAACAGATGGCAGGATCTATTTAATCTCATGTATTTAGTTGATTTTTGTTTATCTTGTAATAATCAATATTTTATAAATATTATTTTATATATCATTTATAAAAGCATAAAAATATATAGGCTTATAGGTGATCTGATAATGCCGGCTGTCAAACTAGCCTGCCATCTTTTGCAAGAGTGCTCAACTATTTGGTCGTTTTTTAAATAAAAATCTAAATTTATTTTTTATTTTGTCACCAATTTATTTAAAATTGAATATTAATTATTTTTACGTTTTTAGATAAAAAAAATTACGATTATCATAATAGAAATCTTTTTGAATTTCCTAAAAAATAATTTTGATTATTTTTTATTTAATCATAATATAAAAAAAGCTTTCTATTAAGTAAAATGCTCACGAATTTAATTCATTTTAAACAAAACCGCATCGAAAAATTCTTTAAAATGCCTGAGTATTTTCAGACCAAAGATTCAAAATGTGGCCTCCTGAAGGCCCCTTTATTGGATGAATGCGTTTTTATTTTTCCTCTCAACTTTTCTTAGCACCAATAAGAAAAGAAATTAAAACAAATAGTGAACAAAACATACTTTTTAGTTGTGATATTATGAAGAGGTCCGAATGCCAGGGCGACAACTGTACAGGCCAAGCAAATGACGTTATAGGGCATACTAAAATCAGGAGTGGGAAGCGTCACGATTAGCACTTCTGTACGCAATTGCACGAGATATCCTTCTCTTGAGGCATTAAAACTAAAAAACAAAGAGTAAGAAATAAATAAAGATTAGAGAGTGGGCAGAGTTGCTTAAGCTACAAAATAAAATAAAAAATCGGCGATCCCATTCTAATTCAACTATTTATAATATATATACTAGCCGTGCCGCCCGCAAAAGACTTTGCCCCCCCCCCACTGGACCCTCCTCGTCTTTTCTTAATCAAGTGCCACAGTCACCAAGATAGCCGAAAAAATATATTTCTCTTCTGCTTTATTTTATACACTTGTCGACGTTTCGACCTTCTTCAGGACAATATATTGTTTGCCTAGAGCTTAGAGGGGGATCTTTGCAACTCCTGTAATATTGTTGGTGAGAACATTCGTCTGATGTCATGACTACTGACTGGTTCAGGAGTCGGTGCTCTAGGCAAATATTGTCCTGACGAAGGCCGAAACAGTGTCGACAAGTGTATAAAATAAAGCAGAAGAGAAATATATTTTTTCTTTATTGCTTTCGGCTCCCTTGGTCTCCTCACTACCCTTTATTCAGTCACTTCTCCTGAAATTAATCATTTATAATAATAAAAATACAGATCTGACTTATTAGAAATACTCCCTTATCCCTTAAGGGTGCGGCGCATGAAGTGTTACCAATTCAAAACACTTTAGAAAATTTATTTTTATTTATTAGACAAGCAATTATATTCTAAACATATTTTTTTAAAAACATCGTTTCCGCCTTTTGTTTTAATATTTTTATGATCTCGAATACGGGGCAAATATTTAGTCCCTTATGCCGAAAATTTGGTTCTGTTCGAGATGGGATCCTCGGTAAGCAGGAGGCAAACAGGTTCCATATTTATTTTTAGACTTTTGTATGGTCAAATAGATTCGATGGAAAAAAATCTGGTGTGACTGGCGCACAGCACACAACTTTCTCTTACCTTCGGTAATCGAAAGTTGTGTACTGTGCTTGTCTCACCAGATTTTTTGTGTCGACATATATTTAGTTCCCAACAGTACGGAACATTTGAATTCAGATGTAAAATTTTATAAACATGGGAAAATATTTATATTTTGTTACCATGGCAACCATTTCTACTATCTTCCCTATGAAATACAAGAGTAAAGTGGTCTTCAGAAGATTTCAATCGCAAAATGAGAATATACATTTTAAAGAGCATCTAAAAAATAATTGATTTTTGAATTTTAAAAAAAATCGTTGGAGCAAATTTTGAGAAAATCGAAAAAAACTGAAAAAGTACATCAGTAAAGTACTAGTAATCTTTGGCCGATTTTGATTAAAAGCTTATTTTTCCGGTCCCGGGGGTGTTTAACTTAAATATAGAATTTCAACCTCGTAGCTCAATTCCTTCATGCTTAAAATTGAACACACACACACACCCACCCACCCACCCACCCACCCACCCACAGACAGACCATGTCGCGAAAACCACTTTTTTTGGATTCAGGGGACCTCAAAACGTGAAGATCCATCAAAATCTCGACATCGAATTTTTGACATGAATCCAATACTTTCTCTCTATATATATATTACATATATACATAGGTAAGAGAAAGTAAAAAAAATCTAATTAAAACCCCTCCCTAAAGGGGGGGAAAAAAAAAAAAAACCAAATAGGTCTGTACATACATACTCACGGTCGATCAGGACTCTAAACTACTTTACTCTCTAGTACACTTGGCTCTATGATATTTCAAAGCTTTTTATTATCAAATAGGAAGAATAAAATGAGAAAGCAGCCAGTTATATTTCAATTTATTAATAAACCAGGGCCGACGTTTCGGTCACATATGGGACCATCCTCATGGCCAGGTTAATGTCTGAAAATACATATAATCCTCGCCAAGTTATATTGGGCATACACAATTGCATGTAGCTTAATCATGACAATGCCTCAAATTATGTTGTAAGCCATACCATGGACAGAGAGTGACGTCGTCATTCACTCTCTGTCCATGATAAAATTTGAGGAATTATCATGATTAAGCTACATGCAATTGTGTATGTCCAATATAACTTGGTGAGGATTATATGTATTTTCAGACATTAACCTGGCCCTGAGGATGGTCCCATATGTGACCGAAACGTCGGCCCTGGTTTATTAATAAATTGAAATATAACTAGCTGTTTGCTCATTTTATTCTTCCTATTTGATTATCAACACTCAGCTATATACCTCCTTCAAAGCTTTTTTAAGCTACTTAAATGGACGGAATGGAAATATAACAAAATTTATTATTTTTCATTTAAGAGATTTAATTATTTTAATTAATTAGCTATAATTTTTGATTAGGTCCATAATATCTTTGATAGGTGTTGGTTAAATGAACGAGGGTCACGTTCACATTTCCTTTCAAAATTACGAGAAGTTGTTAGATGACTAGATGTGAAGAAACGGGCCTTTAATTCGTTCATTTAACCAACACCTTTCAAAGATATTACGTATTTGGCAATAAAAAAAAAAAAAAGAAAACCTGGATGTGATTGTGCTGCCCTCTTGTGGCAAGCCCGTATAATTTCTGGCAATAGGTAAATATGCTGTGATGACTGCGGCGCCCACATAGAAGCCGTGATTTGCATCTGGTGGATATTCTTGCCATTTTAGGAACATGTATTCAAATTGAATTGATATTTCAGTAACTGATCGTGGCGGCAGTCGAAGAGCCACCTCTAAATAATAGGGCCGTTGACGGTCCTGGCCAGGGCGATAACGAACAACTGGAAAAACAACAAACACAACTTCAGCAACACTACATAAGGAGAGAAAGTTAGTGATTTATTAAAAAATTAAGGAAATTAATTTTTTTGTAATCAAGTAAATGCAGCAAACCATATGTCCCAATAATCTTTATTTTTTTAAATGAATTTATTGTTATTATTAATCACATATTAATTGAGAAAATTTTAAAATAAGATTGGTAGATATATTTAAAAATTATGTGTCAAATAGTTTAGCACTCTTGCAAAAGATGGCAGGCTAGTCTAACAGCTGATCCCCTTTTTGACCTATATCTGGCCTATATTTATATATTTTTATGCTTTTATAAAAGATACATAATATATGGACCCTGTTATGCAATGGTGTGTCAAAGACCAAAAAATTCAAAATTGAGTTAAGCACAGAATATTGTTTCAGAATGCTTTAATTAATAGTATTTTTTATGAAATATGTCCTAAAAAATTTATATATAATGTTACTTGCACAATTGACAAGAAAATTATATATAATCCAATGTAAACAAAAAACTTTAATGTTGATTTTCCCAAAACTCGATGTTTGGTCTTTGACACACCATTGCATAACAGGGTCCATATAATAACATTTATAAAGTATTAATTGTTAAAAGATCAATGAAAATCAACCAAAAGCATTAAATATTATTAGCTACCAGTCTGACATCTCTTGGTAAATTTTTGAATTATTTGATTTTTTGGCTTACTTTTCAAGACACACAACGCCATCTTATCGGCAAAAATATGCGTAACAACTTCACTCCTAAGCAGCCTTAATAATAAAACACATTTTATGTTCAAAGAAAATCTTCCTACGGATTAAGAAAAAAAATTTATAAAACTTTCTGAGTTATTCATTGTTGAAATTACGATTTCTCGATAAATATATAGGCTTATAGATGATCTGATAATGCCGGCTGTTAGACTAGCCTGCCATCTTTTGCAAGACTATTCAGCTCAACTATTTGGTTGTTAATTTTTAAATAAATAAGAAATTTATTTTTTGCTTCGTCCCCACTTTATTTAATTATTATAGGTTGGATATTTATGATTTTTACATTTTCAGATTTAAAAAAAAAATCAAAATTTTCTTAATTGAACGTTTTTTGTATTTTCTATAAATATAAAAAAAAAAAATTTAATTCATTATAATTTAAAAAAAAACATTCTATTATGTAATAATTATAA
>JAKCPI010005653.1:0-12779 GCA_023213315.1 Euborellia annulipes
CTGATGTATTTTTTTAGTTTTTCCAATTTTCTCAAAATTCGCTATGATTTATTTCAATTTTTTTTTTTTTTTTTTTTAAACATTCACACTTTTTTCTCATTACTCACACACACACACATTCACCCTGTCTTTTTCGGCAACTCAGGCCATATAAGACATTTACGATATCCGTTATTAATTAATATAGGTATATATACATATATTGGGGGTCCAGGCATTCTTTTCAAATTTTAAATACCAATATTAAATTATCCTAAGTTCTTTGGAATACTTCGAGCACTATTACTTTACTGAGGTATAATACTTTTTTAGTTATTTCCAATTTTATCAAAAGAAAAAACACTGAGCTCGGTCATCTCGGAATTTATTTATTAATATGTCGACACAAAAAATCTGGTGTGACAAACACAGTACACAACTTTCAATTACCCAAGATAAGTGAAAGTTGTATATTATTCTTGTGCGAACAGTCCACCGTGTTATTTATTCATTGCACTTTCGGACTTTTTTTCAATATTTTTCTTTTTTGACGGTTATAAAAGCGACATTAAATAAAAAGTGAATCTATTTGATAGAAGTAAAATGAGAATATTGCAATTAGTGTAATATTCCATTCAAATCTTGCTCTTTGAGCCAGAGGTTTGCTTTTCTCACAATTTTTTATTTTTTTTATTTTTTAGAAATCGACGAATCGCCTTCGAGAATCGACATCATAAAGAGACCATCCTTCATCAGACATCGCGTTACGTCAGCCAGGCAGCAACTACAGCAGATTCCACGAGTGTAGCAGCTACATTTAAAGTCTGTATGAACATTTACGTGGGCGTAGAGTAAGCAGTTTAGGATTTTTCAAAATTTTTTTGACTTTTCTGATTCCAGCTTAAATATAGAATATTTTTACCTAGGTGCATGGATAGGATGTATTAATAATTACAAGCAATTCTCCCATTTCAGCGTCCCTTTTAGATAGTTAAAGATTTAAATTCAAGATTTTTAAATTAAAAATTAATTAAATTTTAAAACTTCACTTCATTTTTACTTTTGTTATTTAAATTTAAATAATTTGTCAAATTTTTTTCTAAATTCATTTTTTAATATACTAAATTTAACTTTTTAATTTTTTCTATTAAAGAATAGGTTTTTATATTTCAGTACCCAATGCAGGCTTCGTTTCTCAAGGTAAAGGGATGGATGAATGTTCAATGTGCATAAGGTATACGATTATTGGTAATATGTGGTACATGCGATTATTGGTAATATGTGGTTAATGCACAGTACTCATTTCATCCCTTTACCCCACGCGGGAGCAACATCAACATATGAGACAATTCAAGTGTGCATGTATTATTATTTTAGTTATTTATTATATAATTCAGTATTAGGATTTAAGTTTTGCGTGTTTTCTAAGGGGTTCTCTTTTCTTTCAATATTAATTTTAAGAATACACGCAAATCTTATTAGATTATCTAGCTAGCAATTGATAGAGACTATATACGGGCGATTAATAATTAGAAAATCTCTACGCTCACTGTTTTATTTATTTACTTGGGAATATAGGCCTTCTGTGTCGGAATTCTCTGATGTTCTCTTGAATTGACGTTCATTTGTGAATTGGTTCCTCAATACTGGCATAGGGTGTTGTTGTTCGTCCCATTTAGGTTTAGGCAGGGCTCCCAGGAGAGGATCATTTCACTTTTGACCGTTGTTCAAGGGAAATAGGAGAATTTCTCTATCGCATGTTTCCCTCTTTCGCGCTTTTGAGAGAAAGAGTGTTTTCTCTTTCTCCGAGGCTCTTTGTCCATCAGTGCTGAGTTCTGGGCCTTGGTTGTTTCAGGACAGAGTGAGTTAATGTTCAAGATGTTAGGAGTTCGTATAGGTTGTTGTTAGCTTAGGGTTCTTTTTTTTCAGCATGCATCTTGAACAACGTCATTCTGTTTCTGAGATGAGCAATCAAGGGGGTTCTTCAGTATTGTATTGGCCGGGCTTCCTTCCTAACTCGTAAATAATTATCAGATCAATTATCTCTGCTCTATTTTAGTTCGCTATTAAATGACATTGATTAGGCAGGTGGGTGGAGATTAATTGATCTGTAATGTTTCTTAGTACATATGTACTGTATTTTTCCATTTCCTCTTTACCTTTCTTTGGGTTTGTGGGCGCGTTTTCACCGTATCGTTTCGAAGTGATATAATGAAGGCTTACCTGCCTTCCGGGAGTGTCCGCGTTTCGCGATCGTCTCAAGAAAGAAGAGGAACTGCATTTTAGAATTAGATGGCCGTCCCGGTCATAGATAGTGTGGGATTAGGTTAGTTTTTAGGGAAGCCCTCGTTGAGCCGAAAGAAGCAGTCTACAAAGTAAGTTAAAGAAATTTTCAATATTTTTCATAAAATATTACGTAGTATATAATGATATAAATTAATCCTTTAATTCTTCTTTTGTTTTAGATGGTTAGGGTGGGAGTGGGGGCTGAGATCGTCGAGATTCTTCAAGATATAACCAACTGGATCCTTTCGTAAGTAGTATTAAATCTAATAATTAAAAAATTGCATAATTTAATAAAAAAAATTTTCAGGTCTGTCAGATCTTATTGAAGTTCCAGATTCCAACTCCTTTTTTTAAATTTTAAGAAACGATATTTGTTGATGTCGCATTTCGGAGTTCCGGAGGCTGTGAAAGAAACAAAACAAAAATGTAGTAAGGTATAGTCTTGGGGTTCTCCGAATACTCATTATATATTATAGAGACTAATTGTATATTTATTTCTTCTTTTGTTTTAGGTGTTTAGGGGTGGAGGGGAGGGGGAGTGGAGGCTGAGATCGGGCAGATCTTCTAAGCGCACAACTGAATTATTTTGTAAGTAATATTAAATTTAAGAATTTAAACTTCTATTTTAATAAAGAAATTCTACTTTTCTCATTTTTTATAGATACTTTTGAAAGACATAACAAGACTTTTCAAAATCCTTCAACAGAAATAAATTTTTTTCGCTCAGGATGAGAAGCGAACCTGGGACCCTATGCACGAGAATAACCTCTTTGAAGATTTATCAGGTGTGTTATGGTTACGTCTATTTCAATGGTTTTCAAACTTGATGTTACAATAGCTAAGCAGCTTTGTAAAGACCCTCATTTGTGATGGGATATGAACCCACGACCAGTAGCGTATCCAGGTGGGGGTGAAGGGGGAACTCGCCCCCCCCCCCCGCCCCAGGCGCATCAAGCTTTTGGCGTCCATCACGCATCCGCTTTTTCTCAAAATCTCCGGCTTTTTTTTTTTTTGAAATTTCAGAATAAATTCATTTTATATCACAAATCGGAGAAAAATTACAAAAAAAGCCGCGGGTTCGGGCGGGCTGGCCTGAAGAATGGTAGAAAATTACGGGCCGGGTACGGGCGGGAAGTCAACAAAAAATACAGACACGGGCTGGTCCGGGCCAAAAAAATCGGCCCGTGCAGGGCTCTAGTTCAAACAGTTTGTTTGGGATTGAGTTATCTAAGTTGTGGTTGATGTTTTGGTCGATTTTGTACCATTCTTCTTTAATGGTTTCTTTAAGTTCTTTTACATTCTTAAATTGTCAATTGTTCACGAACAATCCCCAAAGGTTTTAAATAATGTTTATGTCTGGTGATCTTGCTGACCACTTCATTACTTCAATCTTTTTGTCCTTTTTCTCTCGTGACGTATGAATTCGAGCGTTGTCTTGTTGAAAGATCACATTTCGATCTTCTTGTTGTTCCTCAAATGGCACCAATTGTTCTTCCATGGTTTGGATGTAATCCCTTGGCTTTGAAATGAAGGTAATGCTTGATGCTCCGATGAATCGCTGCTCAAACCACCACTAAAGTTGCTTTTTGAGAAGCCTCTTCTTTTCTTCTCTTCTTTCTTGTCTTGGGGTAATTACCCCCTCCCCCTTGTATCCGCCTTTGCCCTAAGTGAAGATTAATTTCCGCTAGGGCTCTTTTATAATTGAGGCGGGTTGCTTATAGTCATATAGCCCTCTGCTGGCGGGCTTATACTGTATATGTTTATTTAGATTTGCGTCGATCAATTGATTATGACTCCATTTTTCTTTCTAAGCCTTGAACTAAATTGTTTTTGGCAACTCTCGTTTTTTAAAATCACCTTGAATATCACATTGAATAAATATAAATATTAACGTGTTTTTATTTATATATAATGGTTTTTCTTTTGGATTGAAGAAAAAAATAAAAATAAATCACTTTTCATGTTGTTATTAGTAAATAATACTCGTGCAACTTATTTGAGACTATTGAAATTTTCGTTTTTATCTCTCTCCTCTATCACTATATTTCTAAATATAGGAATTTTTTAAATTAATTTCCACTAGAACTCTTTTATTCAAACTATTACTCTAACTCAGTATTTCCCAAACTGTGTGCCGCGGCGCCCTGAGGCGCCATGGGGCGTCGTGAAAATTGCAAAAAAATAGTATTCGCCTTTAATTTTTCTCTATTAATCGAAAAATTCAAGTCAGGAGTTTTGATCATTTATTAAATAAAAACATATAAATTTGGTATCCAAATGGCTTAAATAAAATCATCGGACTGCCTCGAATCCGAACCCGCGACTCTTGGTATACAAGGCCCGCACGCTAACTCCAAGGGCGAAACTATTAATTAGTAACATAACATTTGCCCTGAGATTTGACATGGGGCGCCTCTGAAAAAGTATGATATATTAAGGGCGCCGGGAACCGAAAAAGTTGGGAACTCTAACTAATGAGTAGTTCTTATATTGCTTCTCAACCTGTTTATCGAGATATAAAAATTAGCTTTTTAGAATTTTTAATAATTCAAATTAATGTTTTTAAATATAAAAATCAATTTAATAAGTAGCATACAATAAAAGCAACAGGAACTTATGTTATCGTTATCCTAAACAAATTTGGCTCTCCCTTTCTCCTTACCTAACCTGCCCTCAATCATTGTTTTATTTGAAGGCACAAAATGTACTCCATAACTAGTTTGCCCCCCACCGAACAACTCGACTGGATTCGCTCTTGGTCGGCAATGATCACTCTAGAACCAGATCTCATTGATATTTTTCGCACCTATGTCAGGAGTTGTCAAGAGCCCCTCTAAAATCAAGGAAAACAATGTTCTGATGAGGGGCGGAAGAATCGGCCGAAACGTCGAGAGCATCGTTGAATAAAGCAAAAGAAAAAAAAATTCAATTTTTCTTTATTTTTGAAATTTTTTGCGGAACATTTTTACTTTCTCTTACCTATGTATATATGTAATATATATATAGAGAGAAAGTATTGGATTCATGTCAAAAATTCGATGTCGAGATTTTGATGGATCTTCACGTTTTGAGGTCCCCTGAATCCAAAAAAGTGGTTTTCGCGACATGGTCTGTCTGTGGGTGGGTGTGTGTGTCTGTGTGTGTTCAATTTTAAGAATGAAGGAATTGAGCTACGAGGTTGAAATTTTATATATAAGTTTTGTACCCTCCTGGACCGGAAAAATAAGCTTTTAATCAAAATCGGCCAAAAAGTACTAATACTTTACTGATGTACTTTTTCAGTTTTTTTCGATTTTCTCAAAATTCGCTCCAACGATTTTGATTAAAATTCAAAAATCAATTATTTTTTAGATGCTCTTTCAAATGTATATTCTCGTTTTGCCCTCAAAATTGTTTGAAGCACACTTCACTCTTGTGCTTCATAGGAAAGATAGGAGAAATGGTTGCCATGGCAACAAAATATAAATATTTCCCCATGTTTATAAAAATTTGACATCTTAAATTCTAATATATTGGCGGAAACTAAATATATGTCGACACGAAAAATCTGGTGTGACAAGCACAGAACACAACTTTCGATTACCGAAGGTAAGAGAAAGTTGTGTGCTGTGCGCCAGTCACACCAGATTTTTTCTTTTGCGGAACCAAAGTTTTCCATCCTGCGGGGAACTATATTTTTTCGCACTCCGGGGCGAATCTGACTTTTCGAGGGGGGGGGGGGAGGGCGAGCCCCGTTGATGTCTGTATATCCCTATATATGTGTTTGAGAAATTTCGGGGGGAGGGGGGGGGGCGAGCAATTCTTTATATTACTTTTTTTTGTTCTATTTGTTTGTTATTTCCTGATATTATATAAAGGTTGATTAACAACCTGAAGCTATGTTATTTAAATAAATAATGAATTATTATGCTAAGTTTGTTAAATAATCGAAAATTATTCTCATAATTTCTAAGACTTTGCCCTCTTTTAAAAGACAAATTAATTAACAATTTTCATTACAGAGGATGGATTGTAAAGAGGGAGAGAGAGAGAGAGAGAGAGAGAGGTTGTCGACGTGGAGGTCGGCTGGAGCTGGAGCAAGCGAGTCCTGGAAGGTGGAGGTCGACTGGAATGTCGCTCGCGGGACTCTCAAATCGACGTCCCACGCCTATTCCCAAGGCCTTGCACTCCTTGTAAGGTGTCGAGGCGTCGACCAGGTCCAAGCTTTCAAGCAACCAACGGGTGCCAACCAATCCCACACACAGCAGCCTCTGCAGTACCACCACCACATCATGTGTTCATGTTTTTATGTTTTGTCTCCTTCGGATTTGTTTTCTGCGTAGGTGCCAACCGTTGTATAATTGCAATTATAATAGATCTCTAACCTCAACATACCTTTCCAAATATTGAATAGGAGAAAAAAATTCAAAAATAATTTTTAATGAGGATCTTCTTAAAGAACTTGAGGTCAAGAAACATTTCAACGACCTGAAAAATTAAAATATTAAAAAAATATATAATTTGAACAAGAAGGCTCGTGGCCCCCCCCTCCCCAGAAGGCTCCCCGCCCCCAAGAAAAATTGAAACAATATGGGGCCAGGGCCAGAGGCCCCGGGGCCGAGCGAGGATGGCTGATCTCATGGTCCCCCCAGCCAAATTCCCTAGTTACGCCCATGTATGTATATAGGTAAGAGAAAGAGAAAAATGTATTCAAATCTCTCTTTCGAGATATCATAATTCGCTTTTGTCATAATAATAAAACCTATAGCTATCTCTTGGAAAAAAGGTTTGCAAAAAGTAGATTTTTATTCTATTTTCCATTTTAACTCTCGATGTTGAGTCTTCAAATTTCTCAGCTTTATTAAAAAAAAAAAAAAAAAAAAAAAATTGAATTGCCATCCGATTGCAAAAAGCTAGCGCCTGAAAATGCAGCCCGCTAAGCAGGTTGTCTTGGTCCACCCACACGTTTAAACAAATCAAATATTTTTAAATTTTTTTTTTTAGAATGGGTGCATAAGGTCCGAAGACCTATAATGACCAATAGTCACATGCAGCCAGGAAGAAAATAAAAACAAAAGGAGAAGCATAAATGGGAAACTCAACTGCGGGAACTGAGAAGATGCCTGTTGAGGTTAGACTTGAAAGTCTGAAGATTGTAGGTTTTGGGGAAGATAGACGCAGGGAGCTTGTTCCAATCACGGGAGGTCATGGGGACAAGGAAGATTGGAATTGACTAGTTCTGTTAGTCGTGATCTGAACAGCATAGGGGTGCTGGGAAGATGCCTCTCTTGTGTTCCGTGAATATGTTGCATTGGGTGGGATTAAAAAATATTAAAAAATCCTTTATTCCAAAATAAATTACTATCATGGTCAATGCTCGGCCGAATTAAAATCAATTATTCCACCTAATGCAACTTATACACGGAACACAAAGGAGGCATCGTCCCAACACAGGGCCGGAACTAGGAGATTTTGTAGGAGGGGCAAAATTTAATTTGCCGCCCCCTCCTTAAAATTTTCTATACAAAATTCATATCATTTTACCTTTTTTTTTTTAGTAAATCTTTCTTTAATTGCCGCCCCCTGAAATCTGCCGCCCGGGGCACACGCACCCACTGCCCCCCTCCCCCCTAGATCCACATCCCTATGTTGTCCAACTCACGACTAATAGAACTAGTCAATTCCAATCTTCCTTTGTCCCAATGACCTCTCGTGATTGGAACAAGCTCCCTGCGTCCATCTTCCCCAAAACCTACAATTTTCAGACTTTCAAACCTAATCTCAACAGGCATCTTCTCAGTTCCCGCAGTTGAGTTCCCCCCTATATGCTTCTACTTTTTTCTTTTTTTCTTTTTTAAATGTATTCTTCCTGGCTGCATGTGACCACTGGTCATTATAGGGCTTCGGACCTTATGCACCCATTCCAAAAAAAAAAAAAAAAAAACAATACTATCAATATATGATTTAATGTATTTACACTCTTGAAATTATCAAAATTAGGGAGTATATTGATTCGACTTTATCTTAGCTATTTACGTTTTCTCTTTGAGAGGGCCCGGGCCCTCAGGGCTCCAGTAAAAACGGAAAAATTTGATAAAAAAAAAATAATGAAAATTTCTCTTTCTCTTTCTTTGAGAGGGCCCGGTAAAAAAAGGAAAAATTTAGAGTAAAAAAAAAAATTATTGAAAATTTGTCTTTGAGAGGGTCCGGGCCCTCAGGGTTGGTTCAGGGATATACGGTATTTTAAAAATATTTTTTGTATGGTCTAATACTGGGGCCCGAAATAAAGGTTGCGGGGGGGGGGGGGGCAGCTAAACGTTACGCCACTGGCAAAACAACAAATGTTTAGCTGAATATTAATTGAAATTTTTGTTTTTATAAGAATTTCTAATAAAATAGACATTGAATAACTGAAATGTAAAAATTATTTTAAAAATTTTAGAAATTCTGGCGTTAATTAAAAAAAAATTTCGACAATTTTTTACTTTGTTTTATTTAAATTGTAATTACAGTAATGATATGGATTTGTGTTAAAATGACTTAGAAATGTTTGTCATTTCATTTTAAATGTTTAATAAATTACAGTATCATTAATAGATCTTCTTAAGTAAAAAAATAATGTTCCACTATTTTTGACACGCAGTGTATATATAGTAAGAGATAGTAAAAAGTGATTTTTAACCACATTAAAAATATTTACTCGTAAAAATGTGGTCTCTAGTTTTTTTTTTGTATTAAAATGTGTTAAAATACATTTTTTTAGTGCATTTTTTGAATAATATTCATAAGTAATACAAAATTGCACAAAGAAATCAATACGAGTATTTAAATATGGCGCCCGAATATTTCTTAAAAAGGAATCCGTGCATTTGTGTATAAAAATTCAAAGATTGCAAGTTCTTTATTTTAACACAAGATGGCGGGACATTTAAAGAAGCGAGTCGCGAGTTGCATCCTGTCTACCTTTGACTATCTTTTTATTACAACTTTCCATAATTCTTCATACTTTTTCTTTTTGTTCAATTGCACAATTCATTCATTTATTTATTTAATCCAAGTTATTATTTTAAATGTTTTGTGTTATAAAATAAAAAAAAAGCAACGGATAGTTGTTAAAAGAAAACTAAAGAAATAAGGAAATGTCAAAAAGGATCTAGGCTGCCCTGCCCAGCTTCTTTGTAAGTTGAATTCTCCTAAAAATCAATTCATTTTTTTCTATTATCATAGTTATTATCATAAATAATTTCCTTTTTTTCCAAACTGATTTTGCCTATTTATATCTTATATTAGAAGAAACAAATTTTTTATAAAAGTTGATGAATATTCATTTGATATCAAGACAAAGGTATATATTTAATAATATTCTTTTATATTTTTAATTTTTTGATTTAAAAATAATTTTTGAGTAAAACATTTATTATTATATATATTTTCTTTCAAAGATCCCACATAATTTTATAACAATTATTTGAACCAATTAAAAAAAATATTGAATTTCTAGGTGAGTTAAAGAGGATAAAAGTACAAATATTTGGATAAAATATATTTCAAAATTTATATAAAAGAGCTATTAATAAAAGTGTACCAGAGACCTTCATGAAAATTTCTTAATTTTGGTCAAAAATAAAATGGGGTATTGTTGATATTTTTAATTAATTATTAGTCGAGTTTTCTATAAATTTTTTTTCAAAACTCACTACTTAAAGAAGTTTTATCCTTTTTTTATTTATTTTTTTTTATATAAACTTAAGATCTCAAATAAAAATGAATTAATCAAAATTTTTTAATCAGGGTCAAAAAAATTGAATTTTCCTTACATAGATCTTATTTGTTATTTAACACATTAAATATGAATAGCTGTCAAATAAATGTTATCTTTTAAAATTTATCTCTTTCTCTTGATCAACTTTGGAAATTATTTCAAAAGAAGAATTTGAAAATTTTTTTCAAAAAACTTTGAGAGCATGAGGGTCAGAGTCCTATCCTTTGCTTAAAATCCTTCTTAACTCACTAAATATTATCAATGAAAATAACTTGTCTCATCTTAAAATATAATTTTAAGGGCCTGCAGGAGGGATGGCGAAACGCAACCTTTGCGAAAAATGTCAAAATAGATGGCGTTGGGGTCTCTAATTCAGGTTAGCTGTGCTTGCCTTGTTTTCGCTAAGCAAGGTTGCCAGATCAGAGTCATAAATTTGTCAACATCGCAAATATAGAAACAATTTTCTCTTAAAATTCGTTTCTGGCTGACAGACTGCTCCGACCGAGTACAACTCATTCTTAGTGCGCATGCGTTGGTCGGAATCGCGCGCACTTTTTATAAATTTATTTAAATATATTTTCACTTGATACTTTATAATTATTATTGGGGATGGGTTTTTCAGGCAAAATAAAAGTGTATAATAAACAAAATAAAATATTATTTGCCAATTTTAGACAAGTAAGATAACCTTTTAGTCAAAATAAATAGAATCTTATAGCCAAAAAAAAAAAACATTTTTCGATATTGATTGGAGATTCATGTGCAGAGAGTTATAAGATTTTTTTTTTTTTAATTTTATTAAATTCTCTTGTACATAAATTATTGGCATGTCGGTTTGATGATTTATGTTATATTAATATTGTTTTACATTTATATAAAATGCTATAATGGCCTTTATACTGACATGAGATGGGCAAAAAAATCATAACAAGTAATTGAACCTCGTGCTTGGTCTAGAGGTTAGCGTGCTAATTTGTGGTCCTAACATTTGATCTGTGCCTTCTATACCGGGAGTCGCGGGTTCCGATTCCAGGCATTCCGTTGATTATATTTAAGCCATTTGGTATCCAAATGGCTTAAATAAAATGCATGGACCCCAAATATATATATACCGGTAATGAAAATATTAGTATCGTTTGAGTTCTATATGGCCTGAGTGGCTGAGAAGATCTGAGTGCAAATGGGAAAAATGAATGTTTTTTAAAATAAAAAAAAAAAGTAGGCTGGATTGAAATACGAAATGTCAAATGACAAATGACAAAAAGTTTATGAAATACGAAATACAAAATATTTAGGCCTATAGTTCAAAAAATTTTTTGGCAAAGCCGGTGGCTTTTTAACGTGACAACGTCTTTTGCTTGACTTCAAACTATTTGTACTTTCTCTTACCTAAATTAAAATATATATAAAGTATAGCTTTTTTTTTTATTTTGTTCTCATTGACAAACATGTTTTTACATTTCCATAGTAACAATATATGACTGGTGTGGCCAAACTTTTATCCATTAAGGGCGAGGGGGGGGGGGGGGGGGGGGGGGGGGGGGGGGGGGGGGGGGGGGGGGGGGGGGGGGGGGGGGGGGGGGGGGGGGGGGGGGGGGGGGGGGGGGGGGGGGGGGGGCTTTTGGGGGGAGCTTAAAAATGAGGTGGGGATGTAAAAAAATAATTGATTTTAGCGTTTAAAAATTAGGGGGAAATCGCGATTTTTATTTTATATAGTAAAAATTAGGAGTTTTTCTTTCCGGCACAAATTGACAATCCCATTTAGGCCTGCCATAAAAATAAAAAAGATGTTTCTTGTTGGCAGGTATGAGTACTTAAAGAAATAATAAATTTAAAAAATATTAAATTTTATTAGACAATGTTACTGAAATCTGATTAACTGCAGTTCGTAATACTAGTAATTTTTTTTCTTATATGCCTGTGTAATATAACTGTAAGTTCATTCTCCGAAAAATATTATATTCACTCGAAATATTTGGCCTTGAAAAACCAAGTATTATCGATTGAATTTTATTTAAACTTATTATTGATTTTTTATTAGAGATTAATTTTATTAGTTAAAAAGAATGTATTTATTATTATTATTTATTTGTTTGATAGTAATAAAATACATTTAGAGAGAAAGGAAATTTGGATAGATATTTTAAAACAAAAAAATTAATAGATAAGAGCTATCTCTATATATGTAATTTCTTATTTATTTAATAACAGCCATAATTCGTTATATAATAAATGTTTTGTTTGTTTTTGAAAAAAATAAATAATAATTATTATATCAGTGTATAATAATTATAAACATTACAATAAATATCCACTGAAAAATTCTTAATTTATGTTTGACATTACCAAATAAAAAATATATTTGGCGCGCCTACTGGCTTGGGTGATGTGTCATCAGCTGTCAGACTAGCCTGCCATCTTTTGCAAGAACGCTGAACTATTTGAGATTGTTTTGACATATAAAAATACCTAAATTTATTTTTTACTAAAGTACGCAATCATTTAATTAATATAGGTTGGATATCAATGATTTTTACATTTTTAGATTAAAAAAAAAATTAGTTCTTTAATATGATAAAGTTTTTGCATTTTTTATAAATATAAAAAAAATAATTTTTTTTAATTTTTTAATTAATCATAATTAAAAAAAGCAATTTCAGGTACGAAATGCTTCACGAATTTAAATCATTTTAAAAAAACTGCATAAAAAAATACTTTAAATGCCCGGTAGTAATTTCGTACTAAAGATGAGATGAGCCCTCCCTAAAGCCCC
>JAKCPI010005654.1:0-33227 GCA_023213315.1 Euborellia annulipes
ATTTATTTAAATCTCATATTTATTATTTAATGAAAAATTAAATAAATTTGATTTGTCGATGCTCCAAGTGCAACTTAAATAATTTGTTTTAACAAACATACAAGTGTGACGTATCATTTTACTCGGAAGAACGTCACGTTTCACATACAAAAAACTATTGAGTTATTTAATTAAAAAAAAAAAAAAATTTAAAACATACTCCGAAGCTACAAGACTGATTTTCGTTTTAATAGTAACAGGAATTCCTCATCAGGGGCAGAAAACCTGTGAATGTAAAAACGTTGTCGGGGCATTCTTTTATACTTACGGTGCTTCAAAACCTGATGCCACAAACATTTCCATTTGTGGCTCCGGGTAGACATTTCGTGCCGAGCATAAAATTTGTACAGCTGATGAATTGATTACATTCATCTGCAACGCCACACCTTCTCCAGTGCCTGGAATTAGAAAAAAAATTTTATTAATATCTCTAATTGAAAATTAACAAATTAGAAAAATATGACGTCACAAATTTAATTTTTTCCCCTCCAGGTTAGTACTGGTGTCAGTGATCCTACTAAGACAATTAAAATGATAAGTGGTCACACCAGATTTTTTGGGACGTCACACTTTCTCATAATATAATTTCTTTTTTATTTTATTTAAAATTTAAGACTAGCTCCCCTTTGGCTGATCACGCACTTAGTCAAGGATACATTACGTGATTGTCTAATTGTTTCAAAGCCGATAAAGCCGAGTTTCTTCTTAAATTCAGCGTGTAATTAAAAAACTTTACAAATAATTTCACTCAAAAAAGAAATGCCCTAAATTTCAAAAAAGGTCCATAAAAATCCATCAAGTAGTTTCTAAATATTAAAATACATGTCAAGAATTAAATTACCAGAAAGAGATAAATAAAATGTATTTAATAATTTTGAGAATTAAAAGAAATTTAGAAGTACAAATCGCATTGACTTTTTTTTTAGTTATTCCTCCATAACTTCTATACTATTTGTCCTATTGGCTTCAAAGAGATATCAAATTGTTTATAAATAAATAACTCACAACTTTTATTTCTTTAACAATTTTCGAAAAATCAACCGAAATGACAATTATTTTGAAAAAAAAAATAAATAATTTTTTTAAGTTTTTCTTTAAATTAAATTTATTGTTATAAGTAATTTTTAATTCAAAAATATAGTTAAATAAATGTTTTAGGGAATTTAATACAGTTTCATTTGAGAATTGGTTTATTAAAATCGGACTGAAAATACGGGATCTATGAATGTAATTGTCTAAAAATTTTTTTTTTTTTAATTAATTTTTCGGTTTATTACTTATAGAGATAACATTTATGGGTAATTTAATTAATAATGTATCTGAAGACTATATACGATAATAACTAAAAATCGTTCTCTTAATTTTCTCGTCAATTTATAATGCAAAAGGAAAATTGAAAACGTGCATTTCGGTTGAAATATACATTAGAAGTAAGAATTTTGTTTACATTTTATCTATTGTCAGATTATATCAACTCGTTAATTAATTAAAGCCTGTTTCAATGATGAATTAAATGTTTATCGTCTAGTTCGGATGGGATTAAAAGCACCCGGTTTGTGTGTATTGAAGGGGTTGGAGGGGGAAGGGGGAGGGGGGGTTGGAGGGGGATCCGAAATGTACTTTGGAGAGAGAGAAGAGGATTTGTGTTTGCGTATGCGAAAGACGGCGTGCGCAAAGGGGCGATAAGTGTTCGTCTTTGGCCTCTCCACCTTCAAAACAACCATTATCAACCCACACCCCCTCTTGGGGGAAACTCCCCGCCCCCCCCCCCCCCTCTTCCCTCCACATTTACCTTAATAACCATTTATTTCCATCCAGCCATTTGAAATAAAAAAAAAAAAGATCTCTCTCTACCTAAACCCTCGCAATCCGATTTAATTTAGTGAATCGACTTCTTCGAGGGTGTAGGGGGGGGGGAGGGAGGGGAATATGAAGTTAAATGAGAGGTTGTCGAATTATATACCCTTTTGCAATTTTTATATATAGATTGATTCCTTATTTATTGAAGTGAATAGGTAAGTATTTAAAGGGCTATGGGATTAAAAGTCAAAGTTCCTTTGAACCTTTTGAAAGCTCTTTTCAAAAAATTTAAACCTAGCCTAAATAAAAGAGCGAAAAATTTTCTATAATTTAAAAAAAAGCCCATAAAAATCGATTGAGTAGTTTCAAAGTTATTGGCTTAAAAGCATTTAGAAATTAAATCTCACAAATATTATTCTATAATTAATTATATATATTAAATTTTATTTTTCATAATTTTATTCATTTAAAATTATTATTAAATTTCGAAATGTTTTGATGCACTAATTTGTGCATGCCGTGGTCCTGTTGACGTCATGAATTACGCATTAAATTGCATATAATTGACTAAAATAAGAAATATTAATTAAAAAACTAGAAAAATAAAGATTAAAAAATATCATTAATTATATCATAATATTAGTGAGATTTAATTATTTCAAATTTTAATTTCTTATAATGGGCATTTATTTATTTTAAAGACTACTTGACGGATTTTTATGGGTTTTTTTTTTAAATGTAGAAAATTTTTCTGGCTTATATAAGATTTGATTTAATTCTTTTTTTATACTGGCTTTCAATTTGAAAAAGACATTTTTATTTGTAACTCATTAACTTTGAAACTACTTGATGGATTTTCATCTTTTTTTTTTTCTCAACATATAAATAATTTACCGGCGATGTTTTTTGCCATTAAAAAGTAAAAATAATTCTCTTTTAAATATTTAAAATTAACTAGAACTGTAATTCTCTCGTATATTCATCCTAAACACACTAGAGAAGTGAAACTTCTACGCAAAACGAGATTCGATCTTTTTTATTCCCTGATGACGTCATCTAAATTTGTTGTACTCCCTCTGCACTAACTTAACTCTACTATGTATGAAGAGGTTTCGCTTCATAAAAAAATTTTTCTTTAGAAGCCCAAATATCATAATAATCCTATTGAGGGGTGAATTTTTAATCCCCTCTCATTCATCGTTTTTTCCTCCTCTTTAATCTCCTATCAATTTAATTAAATAGGAAATAGGATATCATTTTCAACATAAACTTTTTTAATAATAAAAAAAAAAATTGATATTTATCGAAAATTTATACAAAAAAAACACCCCCCCACACAAACATAAATGACGTTTAATACAACTATGAAAACAAAAAAGTTTTGCGATATTAAATTTTTTTTTTGTTTATTTTATTTTAGGTATTAAAAAAAAATCCTCCGCCCCTGGAGGGTTGTCGATATAACACAGCGTCTATAAAATAGATAGAAAAAGGGAGAGAGTAGATATAATAATTTGCCCCCGGGTTGGGGGTAGTAAGGAGCGCCCCTCCCTCCCATACCAAACGGGGGGGGGTCGGACCCAGGCAGTCCGGTGATTTTTTTTCACCATTTTTTACACCAGATGGCTTAAATAGAAATGCCTCACCCCACAATAGATATTTTCTCTACAACTGTTATCGTCAAAAGTTTTATGTGGCTAGTTGGCGAGAAGGCTTGAGGGTGTTGGGTGTGGTGGGAGGTGGGAATGAAAAAAAAGTGTTGATGTTTTTCTTTTTAAAAAAAAAAAAAAAAAAAGATATAATAATTTAAAATGAAAATTTTAAGATGCCCCTAACCAAAGAATTGAATAGAAATAAATGAATAAATCGATCATTTAATTGTGAGATTTAATAATTAAATTTAATTCAATAAAACAAATTTAATTAATTTGATTTAAATTAATTAATTATTATTTTTTTTTTTTTTAATTAGCGATTTAAAAAATTTAGAAAAAAATAACATTAACAAGGGAAGTGCATGACACCGATTTGAACGAAAAAATTTTCATGTGTAGTACTTAATGAAAAACAAATTCTGTTAAAGCGAGAGAACGCGCTTCTCAACCGTTCGTCTAAAAAAAAATGTTAAAGATTTTGCCAGCATGTCTTAAGCCGTTGATAACAATATACATTTACAAAAGTCGCGATGGATAGATCGGTAGCTTTCATTCTTTGTAAACAAGAAATTTCGAGTTCGAATCTCGCCCTGTGCAACTATTTTTTTTTTTTTTTTTTTTTTTGTTTCAGAATATTTTTTAACCTTTTTTGCCCTTTATGTATTATTTACAATTAATGCTAATATGTTAATTGTGTTAATTAATTTATGTGTTCAATAAATCTTTTTAATAAAAAATACTTCTTGACTAAAAAAAAAAATAATAATAATCGTATTAATAAAATTTTATTTAACAAGTTTTGTGTTTATTTTCTGGTGGGCTAAACGTCCCATAGCACCCAGGATCTCCAGCCAGGTATTGGTGTTATTTCCTATGCCTCGACAACACTAACATCCTCCTAACTTGGCATTGCATTTCTCTACGAAAAGAAATGAGGAATTTTTTAAAAAGAAATTGAGCCGGAGTTCCTGGGTTCTATGGGGCGATTTTGTGAACTATTAAACCAAAAAAAAAAAAGAAATTTCTTTTAATAGATGGACAAAAATATGATTAAAATAAAGAAAAACAGACATGGAAATATAAACAAAATATATATTTTTAATTTATTTTTATTTAATTTTCTTTTTTTAATTTAAATTTCAATTTTTAATTTCTTATAATGAACATTTATTTTAAAAACGAATTGATGGATTTTTATGGGCTTTTCTTAATTAATAAATCAAAACCAATCCACAGACATATTTATTCTTTTATATACTGCTAGTCCCAAAGCCCGCCTTCAAGGGGCTTTGCGCCTATCCAGAGGGCTGTGCCCCTTGGCCCCCTCTCGATGTGAAGCCACCAACATCTTCTCATATCACTTGGTAGAAGACGGTCACCACTTGAAACAGCATTGCCGATAAACGTCCACCTTCACTGCGGTTCGGACGAAGGTCGGCCAGATGCGACCGAAACGTCATCGAATTCCACTCAGATGACATCAACCTTCAAATATTCTTAACTTTTTATTTTTCTTTTAAATATTTTTCAATAAATTATCCTATTTGATTTTTTTTTTTAAATAAATTTATAATTTGTATTTTTTTTTTTTTTTTTTTTTTTGCGAGCAGATACTCTCCCCATCCCGTATTGAGCTCTTCAAAAACGTTGCGACATATACATACACATACGATTTTTTCATTTCATTTATATATAGATTGATTCAAAGCGCCCTGCATTGCCCGCCAAAGGCAGTTTTCGCAACTAGTACCACGATAAAAAGCTTGTGTTAAATTCAGAAGCCCCAAGTGAAATATATGGAAATAAAAATTCAATAAAAAGCTGATTGTGGCACACCACAGAGAGAGAGGCCAGCCACCACGATTTTATAAGCAATATTTCGTCTTAAATCGTTTCACACATTTTATACTAAATCCTGGCTGAATATATATATATATATATATATATATAAGAATAAGTTAATATACACTCGGTGCGCTCGAGGTGAGCAGGGACATATGTCATCTTTATATATACGAAAAAAAAAAATGGCGGGTGGCCTTCTTTAAAAAAAAAAAAAAAATATAAAATATCCCCCCTGTATGCAATAACATCAAACATTATTTTCACACAATAATATAACTGCGTAAATATTATGAATACGAAAATTTACAAATGTTTATTTCACTGGTTCCCAAACGGTGTGCCGCGGGAATGCCTAAGGGGTGCCGCGAGATATTTAGGAAAAAAAATGAGTCGGAAAGTTGGGAAACTCTGGTTTAATTGCTTTCTTTTGATTGATTGATTCTTTTATTAGAAACTCTATGATGACGTTTCGGTCTTGGTCAAGAGCTTACCAAACACTGTACTCAATAATATTATCATTCAATCATTAATATTATTAATTATACATAACTTAATTTCTATGTTCAGACTTCCTACAGAAATTATTCCAATTACAGGAAAATTAGAAAATTTTATACAATATTATATACAAAATTGTACTGTGGTGCCATCTATCGCTAAATTTTTTTAATTATTTATTTTTAAATGTGACAACCCTATTTGTAACACTAATGTTATAACGTTGTTCAAAATAAAGATTATTTCAAATTCATTTTGGCAATACAGGGTGGTTAAACACCCCTAGAATTTATAATTAAAAAATTTCCAATTTTTTCTGTACTGGCTATGAGTGTTAACTATTAATATTGGAGTGGAGTCAGCCAAGGAAAGAATAAAAAACAATTTTTTTCTGTCGACGTTTCGAGCGCCAATCACGCTCTTCCTCGGGACAGTCTAATGTCAATTTGTACGGATAGTAGTAAAATGAGTATCATTTGATATCAATATTAAAACAGGCATGTGTGTGAATAAATGCAAGGTTTCTTGTACAACAATGACACAATATAATTATTGTACAAGTAATCTTGCATTTATTCACACACATGCCTGTTTTAATATTGATGTCAAATGATACTTATTTTACTACTATCCGTACAAATTGACATTAGACTGTCCCATGGAAGAGCGTGATTGGCGCTCGAAACGTCGACAGAAAAAATTATTTTTTATTCTTTCCTTGGCTCACTCCACTCCAATATTAATAGTTAAAAAATTTATTTATTACAATAGTGGTCTGGTGCCATCTATGGTTCGAATTTTTAATTAATTCCGCCACATATCATTTTACTCGCAAAAAGATCTACTTTCAGGATATCTTTATATATATAATTCTTCTGTACGTGTGTATGTGACTGAACTCCTCCTAAACGACTGAACCAATTATAATGAAATTTTCTGTGTATGTTTGTGAGAATCCCGGACAGGTTTTAATTCACAAATAACAATAAGTTAATGAGTAATTAACCGTTAAAATAAGAAAAAAATAAAAATTAGGAGAAAGGGTTGCCATGGTAACAAAATATAAATATTTTTATTTTTTATTTATTTACATTTTGAATTCTAAAATATCGGCGTTAATTTTTTGTCTGTGTACCGGGAGAGTCCCGGAAAGGATATGATTCACAAAAAATCTTAAGTTCATGAATAATTAATCGTTAAAATAATCTCTATATATAAAAATAAAAAGGGAAAATGTTTGTATGTACCGGTATGTATATAAGTAGGCGGGCAAGGGGGGTCCAGGGGCGCAGCCCCTGGCTAGACGGAAAGCCCCGCCGAAGGCGGGGCTTTGCGTCTAGTATTAAAATAAAATGTATTACTCTTTATTTTCTTCTCCATTATTTTGTTTGAAATAATGAATCAAAGTTATTAATAAGAGCGTCTTTTGCTTATTTACTCATTGAATTTGACTCCCTACAGAATTTATTCCAATTACAAGGAAAGTTCAAAATTTTATTCCCTATTATATACAAAATGTACTATGGTGCCATCTATATACAAAATGTACTGTGGTGCCATCTATATACAAAATGTACTGTGGTGCCATCTATATACAAAATGTACTGTGGCGCCATCTATATACAAAATAGTACTGTGCTGCCATTTATATACGTATAAAATAGCACTGTGCTGACATCTATATACAAAATAGTACTGTGCTGCCATTTATATACGTATAAAATAGCACTGTGCTGACATCTATATACAAAATAGTACTGTGCTGCCATTTATATACGTATAAAATAGCACTGTGCTGACATCTATATACAAAATAGTACTGTGCTGCCATTTATATACGTATAAAATAGCACTGTGCTGCCATTTATATACAAAATAGCACTGTGCTGCCATCTATATATAAAAAATAGTACTGTGCTGCCATCTATATATAAAAATAGTATTGTGGCCCCATCTATTTACAAAATTATACTGTGGTGTCATCTATCGTTCTAATTTTTAATTATTTATTAAATGCACCGATCAAATTGCACTTGTAGCATCTCTAATTACAATAAAAACAAATTTTAATTAAATAATAAATGCAGGATATAAATATAATTAAAATTAACATACATATTTGTTCGATTTCAGTTTTTTTACTTTCTCGTATAGAGAAAGTTATGTAATGAATTTGTGAAACAAATGAATTTGTTTATATTTACCCTTTTTTTTTAATGACACCTGTATGATTTTGTTTTGATTTTTTATCAAAATTAACGAAAATTTTCTATTTCTTCTTTGATTATTTCAAAAACTATTCAGTTTTCGAAAAAATGTCAAAGAATAAAAACTTTTTAAAATAGAGTATTTTATCATACTATAACAAAAAAATTGAAAATTTCAAAATTTTTGAAAAAACTTTTTAAGTAAAGTACTACTTCCAAGTGACGTATTTACTCCAAAAGTTGATAGAAATCTACAATTTTAGTGTAAGGAGCATATACCAAATTTTATCGATCTAGCTGCTTTGGTTTTTAAGCAATCGTGTTACACACACACCCAGACGTAATTCCAAAAGAATATACGAGAAAGTCTCGGGGAAGTCAATCCCCATATTTTTTTTAAAGGAAAGTTTTGCACTTTTGTTGTTTCTTTTTCAAAGCTTTAGAGAAACCAAGTGCCCTAATCTCGTTCTTATTTTCTTCTGAACCTATTATCATTCCTTCTCTTTTTTGTTAATAATAATAAGAATATACAAACACCCCCCCCCCCCCCTGTTCAATTTACGTAGTTTGTTTCCCTTTTTCTTTCTTTCTTTTAAACATCTTAGATTAATAGCGTTATTTGATCCCTATTTTTATCCCTCCTCCCTTATTGTTATCAGATATTATAAAAAATTCAAAGAATTTCAAGAGGGAATGTTTTTTTTTTCGGGAAATGTTTGTTTTTAATTTTCTTCAATTTTTTTTTTTTTTTTTTTTTTTTTTTGTGTATATTTTCCTTTAATCTTTTAAGAAGTGATTTTCTTATTCAACGTCAGTCAGTCGATCAGCGCTGGGGGAGAGGAGAGATCGTTTTATTTTTGCCCTCTGGCCCGTAGAGTCTTCTTCTTTCTTCTTCTTTATGGCAATCCTATAAATTTCCATTTACCACTTTTTCCCCCTTCTGAATTTTTTATTTCCTTTTTTCACCCTTTTTTTTTTTTTTTTTTTTAATGACTTCTTAAAAGATAATCTATAATTAAATTTTCAATTCATTTTAAAAACTCATTATTCGTTATAAAACCCTTGCCTAGGTGACATTTATTAATTATAGTTGCCACTTAGGCCTACAGTCATTAAAAAGTCGTTTTATACAGGCCAAGAATACATACACATTACAACAAAAGTAAAGTCACTCAAATATTATCTATAAACAGAGTGTCTTAATTAAATAAATTTCACTAATTATATTATTCTAAAAAAATAAAATTAATTAAAACCTTTAAGGATTTTTTTTATGCATTTATTCTTGAGGGTCATTTCGAGGTGAAGGTTCAGGCTTGCTGGATGTAAATACAAATTCATCAACAAAATTACAAAATTTTATATTTATTAATTATGTAAATACAATGATAGAATACATAAATCAACTTAATATGTTAATTGTTGAATAGGGAAGAGGGATACAGCCAATATTTCAGCTTCTATTTAATAATTATTAAATAAAAGCTTAATTATAATTAAGTACTCTTTATTAGATCGTTTCGACCGGGATCAATCCTGCCATCTCCAGCCCTCAAAAGAGCATATTCAAATTTTTTATACCAAAAAATAGAGTTGTCGTTTATAAAGTTATTTGCATTCTTTGTCAAGTGAATGTAATTTATCTTAAAATACCTACGAGTGATACCGCGAAGTTCAACAACAACGATAACTCTATTTTTCTATAAAAAATTTGAATATGCTCTTTGAAGGTTGAAGATGGCGGGAACCGGCCGAAACGTTTTAATAAAGAGTGCTTAATTATATTAATTAGAGGCTCATTTATTGACTGCATCCTCTTTCCTATTAAACATACAGCCATGTTCCGTTATTCAATTAAATGTAAATAAATATAAAATACTACATCTTTTTAACAAAAGTCGTAAGGCTGAGGGGAGCTTCGAGACTTCCGATTCGACACCTAAGTGTATTGGTTGCCTATCCTCAAGGCTGAAGATTCTTTCCTTCTATTGTGTCACTCGCTCTGCACCTTGCTTCTATGATCAAGAGCTTAATCTTCTGACCTGGCCTTATCCAAAGACTATACTTATATAATTTTATAGAAAGAAGCAGTCGAGAGTCGGCTGTCTCTTAAAAATAGCCAATAGGCTGGCATAAATAAAGAGAAAGAAATGTCAGTCTTAGTTCGGTTAACTCGTGGTTGCCATATACTCATAAGATGAACTTCTCTGAGTAATATGAACATTCTTTTAATTATGAAGATAATTTTAAACATTGAAAATTGACAGCAAATAATTATTCACACTAAAAGTGTTATTTTTTTCGACTTAGAAAGGGTGTGTACGGCCTTCCTCTCACCGATTTGAACAAAAGTTTTTTATATGTAGTACTTAATGAAAAACAAATTTTGTTAAAGCGAAAGAATGCGCTTCTCAACCGTTCATCTAAAAAAAAAAGTTAAAGATTTACCAGCATGCCTTTAGCCGTTTCAAAGAAGCATATTTCTAATAGCATTTTTAATGTTTTCATTGCTTTTATGATCAATACTCATCCTGCTTTTTGCAAAGGTACTACAGATTATAATTATTAATATTACAATTTTTTAATATGTAACGTTTGTTGTAAGAATAAAAAATATATGCTATACAAATTTCTTTGATTTATTTTCGCTCTTTATATATTTTGACCTTTATGTATTATTTACAAATAATGCAAGTATGTAGAGGAGGTAGTAGAAGGTAGTAAAAGAACACTACCAAGTTAGCCACCAAGGCTTTTAGAAATATGCTTCTTCGTAACGACATGCTGGCAAATCTTTAACATTTTTTTTTAGGTGAACCCTTGAGAACCGCATTCTCTCGCTTTAACAGAATTTGTTTTTCACTAAGAACTAGACATAAAAAAATTTTTGTTCGAATCGGTGAGAAGGCCGTGTTTGTGCTTTTTTTTTACTTTCTCTTATTCTTTAATTTTTTCCTCTATTCTCCGCTAGAATTCAATTTTTCACTCCCCACTTTTTAAAAATATTATTATAAGTAAATGTCTAATGATTTTTTTTTTATTTGATTCCATGCACGTATACGGTATTTTTTCTAATATATAAAAAAAAAAAAAAAAATAAATATAATAAAGTATGTGGTGTTTGTGCTTGGGAGCAAAGGGCTGCGCTCGCTTGACTGGAGGCCGTTTTTCATTCTCCTCGCCTCGCATTTCGCTGCTGTCTGCAGCTCCGGAAATGGATTGCCCTTTTTGGCTACATTACAGCTATGTACCAACTTATTCGTATCAAATTCAGCAATTTTTCAAACCAATAAAACTCATGCATTCTAAAAATATTTTTTTTTATCCTTCTATGGAATAAAAAAAACCTTTAAACGAATATATAATATTCTATTTAATTATTTTTAGTTAATTTTTCCAATGTATACCTGTATACTTTTATTATATATACTGCGTCGCTTATTATGTCTTTATATACTCCGCACCTCTAAATTTTTTTTTTCTTTTTTTCTTAGACCCAATAGGCTTTGAAATAATTCATCCGATACCTTTATAATACACGTTATCTGTTCATACTTTCCTAATTTATTAATTAAAAAAAAAACTAACCACTTGCCTAAAGGAGAAACCTACGAGGACTAATTAGACAATATCCAGCAAATATAATAAGTTTTGTAAAGTGAATTAATTTTATCGAGTTGATCGATTATCAAATACTAACTTACAGAAAATAATTTTTACTATTTTTTATCACATATTTTTTTAAGGTTTTTTTTTTTTTTGCCTCGGAAGCCATTTGCCTTATTTATTTCAATTGATTGGTAGTTTTTAATCACTTATGATGGTATTACTTTAAATTATTAGCTTCTGGTGCCTAAGGTCAAAGGTTCTCATCCCAAGGCAAGAAATTTATTTCAAATGAATTGGATACCAATCAAAAAATAAAAATAGGGACGGGATTAAATGATCTCAATGCTACAAAACTTTAAAAATTAAAAAAAATTAATTTCTCTCTCCTTTTCCCCCCTTTTCGGGAGGGGGGTTGGGGGGGGGGGGGGGGGGGGGGGGGGGGGGGGAGGGGAGGGGGGTTATTTGAAACATCATTGCGAAAAGAATTTTTATTATTTTTTATACTCATTATTCCAAATTAAATAGAAATGCCTGATCCCTATAGACCCCATATAGGCCTTTTAAACATACGAGTTTCGTTAAAAGTTTTAAATGGCCTAATTTGGCGAAAAAACTGTGTGTGTGTGTGTGTGGGTGTGGGTGTGGATGGAAAAAAGGGGGGGGTTTTAAAAAAAAAAAATCCACGCAAAGAATTGTTTATTTATGAATAATAATAAATTATTATTATTATACTTCTCTCATCTAGGCGTTATAGAGCCTTAATCTTTATTCAGATCAGATTTTAAATTTTTTTATAATAACATAAGTTATATCGGTGAACAATAATGAATTATAATCAAGTTCCTTAATTTAATTTTATGAACTATAATTTGAATAAATAATCAGAATAAAATGTCTTATTTTTCAGATATAAATAATAAAATAAAACTCGTAATTATCTTTTCTCTGGAGCGCTCGTTTTATCTCCACTTGCTTAGAGAGGGGAGGGGGGGGGATGCTTTTAACGGGCGACATTTAAAGAATTCTAAATTTAAGATATAAGTAGCCATTAATAATTTATTATCTAAATTAAATTAATTTTTCATGTTTTTTTTAATTTTAAAATTTTGATTTAAATTACAAGGAGAGAGAGTTACGATTAAAAGTTATATCTCAGGCCGCGTCATAACCAAGGGCGGATACAGGGGGGGGTAAAGGGAGTAATTACCCCTCCTCCGAGATTTGAGAAAAATAAATTAAATTTTATTTTTAATAAATAAAGAATTATATATATCATGTGCTGGTCCATGAAGTAACTATGAAAATCATAACCAAGTATTTAAATAAGCGAAAAAGATAGGTACCGCCTGGAGTCGCACCACGGATATGTCGATTTGTACTCAACATGCCCTACCACTAAACCACAGTACCCGTGGCGTTTCTCTATTAGACTGAAATTTAGCGATCTATCAAATTTAAATAAGCGAGTGCGGTACTGTGATCCAGAAGTAGGTCATGTTGAGTACAAATCGACAGATCCGTGGTGGTACCTACCTTTTTCGCTTATTTAAATTAATAAATACATGGTTATATGTTTTTATTTTTATTAAAATTTTAAAAATTAATACTTAAAAATTTGATTTATATGTATATTTTTACTCTCTTACGTGGTGGTGGTGGTATATGTAATATCGCGATCGTGTCAAAAATTTGATGACGAGAATGTTGATGGAAATACGCGTCCCTGATTCCAAAAAAGTCGGTCCCTTAAAATCTGTCTGTCGCCTTGTGTGTTCAAATCTATTTTTACTCCAAAAATTTTGTAAATAATTTCAGAATGCAGCTTTAAATTACCGAAATTAAGAGAAAGTTGTGTTCTGTGCGACCACTTACACCAGATTACCTCCCTCCTCCCCGAAAAACTCCTTTGGACCCGCCCTTAATCACCAGGCAACTTTTATTAGAAATAAAAAAAAAAAAACTTTTTTAAATTTTAACATGACCTGAATGCATTAAGGGCTTAAGACCTTCAAAAAAATTACTGAAATAATCACATTTTGATATCAAGGGCGTATATATTTTCTTGGGTGGGGTGAACCATTCGTTTTTTCTCACAATATCGTAATGATGATGGGAAAAGATAATATTTCTCTCTCTTTGAGCCAATTATAATTATAACTTCTCGAATTAATCTAAATTAAACAAAAATCCAAGTTTTTATTTTATTGGTGTTTGTTTGCGAGGAAGAGGGAGTTTTTAAGAAGTTAATTCCGCAGACTTACGGAAACTTTTATACACGCCTCATAAATAATCGTGATGGTCGCATTGCGGGGGTTCAAGCCCCCCCCCTTCCCCCTCCACCCCACTATTTCCCCTTCCACCATAAGAACCGCTGCAGATAAATTTTCAATTCATTTATAGTCAATAAAATTCAACACACAAACTATTCGCTATTAAGCTCCCTTTAATCCCTTCAGATGGAAATGCATTTTTGGAAGCAGGCCATTTAGAATTTCGATTTGTGGGATAATCTCACCCTTCCCTTATTTTTAGAAAGAAGAATCCTTCCCCCTTTACGAATATATAAATTATTTATAGTATTTTGGTTGTCACAAAAATAAATATACTTAAGTGTATAAAAAAAGTATTGCATCTTTTTCTTAGATCATTATAATAGGATTATTTTCAAGTGTGATGAGAGTTAAAAATTATAATTTCAATTGTTTTTCCTTTGAATTCTCAAACAGAGGTTCTCAAACTTTTTTTCGCGTACCACTTATTCCAATCTATGGAATGGCCATCCATTATTCAGACGCGCTTTGGCATCGCTAAACTATAATCTTGGTGACTGTTGCTCAATTCTCTTCAGATACTTCTTTAATTCGCTGATTGTATTTGAAATAAATTTATAGGGAGTATTTATTGTCTTTTCTATTTGATCTTTAGATGCCAAAAAAGAAAATTTTTTTTTATCTAAAAAAAAAAACAAAAAAAAAAAACAAACACTTTTCCCACTCACAGTTTTTTCGACTCAGGCCATATAAGAGTTTAACGATGCTTGGATTTTTAATAATATATGTATTGGAATCCAAATGGCAAAGTCATCGGGCTGCCTGGGATCCAAACCCGCGACCCTTAGTATAGAAGGCCAGAGAAAATAAAATTATTGAGCTTCGTTCAGGTTCTTACAAGGGGAGGGCACGACCTTGGCATTTCATTTTGGGATGAAACTTCGGGTGATGATTGTATACCGTTAGGGGGTTCACCCCTTGAAATAGTAACGCGCAACGCTCAATAGATACGGAGAAAATGACGTTTAAAAAATTCAAAGTTCGCTTATATACTAGTTAGGCTTTTTATATTACAATGGCGACAATAGTCTAGTAGGTAGCGTGTCTACCCACCAAACTGGCGCTTGGGGTTCGAATCTCGCCTCGACTTATTTTTTTTTCTTATTAAATTATTTATTTTATTGTTTTTATAATTAAATAAATTGATTATTTAATATTATAGATTATTTATTAATAGAGAAATTTTTGTGAATGTATATGATGTTTGTTTGTTTTCCAACTGATCTTTTAAAAAATAATTCATTCTTCTTGTAAAAATTATTCCGCTTTAATTAATTGTGCTAGATGCCGAAAAAATTTTTATTTCAAATGTTTTTATGATGATTATCATTCAGTCTCATGTTTGTAATAAAAAAGTATAATGTATAAATGCTTATAATGTAAAATCAAGAAATAAGATTGAAACTTTTTACTTATTAATAGCCTAAATTATAGTATTTTGAAGAATAGTTTATTAAATAATAGTGTATTTATTTGGTAGTTATTTAAAATATTGCTATTGAATATAATTATGATTTAAAATTTAGTCTTTTTTTTGTTAGCAAAATAACACTATAGTTATTTATTAATAAATAATCTTTAATATTAAATAATAAATTTATTTAATTGTAAAAACAATAAAATAAATATTTTAATTAAAAAAAAAAAACAAGTCGTGCACGGGATTCGAACCCCAAGCGCCCATTTGGTAGGTAGACACGCTACCTGCTAGACTATTGACGCCATTGTCATATAAAAAGCCTAACTAGTATATAAGCGAACTTTGAATTTTTTAAACGTCATTTTCTCCGTATCTATTGAGCGTTGCGCGTTACTATTTCAAGGGGTGAACCCCCTAACGGTCTACAATCATCACCCGAAGTTTCATCCCAAAATGAAATGCCAAGGTCGTGCCCTCCCCTTGTTAGATTTTTTTTTTTCCTTAGATTTCTTTACAAGAATAATATTTGATTGAAAACAAATTTTGTAATAAATAAAAAAAATTAAAAAAATATTCTGGCCCGTGGGCTTGGTGTAAGGGTTAGCGTGCTGGTCTTGTATACTAAGGGCCGCGGGTTCCCAGGCAGTCCAATGATTTTATTTAAGCCATTTTGATTCAAAATGGCTTAAATAAGAATGCCTGGACCCCAAATATATATATCAAGCTTAATAATATAACGGTTATCGTCAAAGTCTTATATGGCCTTGGTTGTCGAAAAGACTATGTGAATGTGTGTGTGAGTGTTTTTAAAAAATAATACTTAAAAATTTGTTTTGTATTTATATTCTGGCAAACAAGTACAGAATACGTCTTTAAATTACCGAAATTAAGAAAATGCTGTGCGATAAGTCCCACCAGATTACCCCCCCCCCCCCGAGAAACACCTCTGGATCCGCCCTTGATGGGAAGTCAAATAAAATTCTAAGGCATCTTATCATCTCTATTAGGCCTACCATTATTATTAACTTTTGGCTACTTTTTTCAAATGATTGTAAATTTAGAAACTTTTATTTTATTATTCTTAAATGAATTGAGTCTTTCCCCTTCCCCAGAGGGCTCTGCGGTCGAGTGGAAGTGGGCTTGTCGTACATATACTAATAATATATATCTAGTGGTATATAAGCAGGCCATTGTGTTGATTGCGAGGGTCGAGGACAATAACATCCATCCCCCTTTTGGTTGCTTTAGCAAGGGGCGCAAAGGGCGCAAGGGCGAGCGTGCGCATCGATAGCTAGGATTTCACCAAGTGGGAAATGGTCTTAAAAGTTGATGGCTTCCGGAACACATCGAAATAATAATACGATTACATACAATAGCCGAATGGATTCGCTCTTTGCTCCATACACATAGACTGAGGACCATTTGACAATTAAACACGTGTTCATGACGTCATGCTCCACAGTATTATTATAATAGAGACGGTGAATAAACATCCCTTTATCTATCTATCTATTCCCTATTCTGGCGCCCACATGTTTATATATCCTAGTACTATTCTATTAGTAAGATTTATGGTTTCTCAAAAATTATTTGTATGTCTATGACATTTGGGATTGATAGAATGGTGGAAGAGCAATTTTCTTGAAATAAGTGATATAACGATTTCAAAAAATATCTCCATTAGGCTACTTAAAATTTAATTAATTCATGAATAGAACAAATTATTTTGATGTCTTTCGTCATCAAATATAAGGTGGAATTTTCTAGCCTATATTAAATAGACCCTAAAGAGGAGCAAATATTATTCAGCAAAATTTTTATAAATATTTAAAAAAAATACATTTTAAAAATTTTAAAGGTATTGTTTAATTGATATAATTTTTACTGGTTTTAGAAAAGACTATTATTCTATTAAAAATAAAAATATGTTAAATCTCTAGAAGATTAAACATTTTTTTTTTAATTTCGGCATCTGAGGCCATTTAGACCCAGTCTCCATTATTAGAAAAATTTTAATTGCTTGAAACGGGAAGCGAACTCCTGAGCCCTAGTAAAAAAGATCAGTGTTCTAACACTGTACTACGGCCTTCTTAAATCTTTCTATCAACATATTTGAATCTAAATTGATCGCAGTAAAAATTGTTTTAGATTTTTGATTAGGTACTACTTGAAAAAAGCTTTAATTCTATTTTTCATTATTTTTAAAAATCCTTTACATTTTGTGAAATGTGTAGATTTAAGCCATGTCCCTACCACTTGCCGGGGCTATATATTAATTCTGGCCTCTTTCCCCTCTCCCTCAAAAAAGTTTAAATTTTAAATCCGATTACATGCCCAGATTGAAAAAAATATATTTTTTTTTTTTAAATTTATTTTTTGGCTTTTGGCAAGAGGCCATCCCGCAAAATATTTCAAAATATTCTTTTTTTCTTGAGTTTTAAAAATAATTTAATTTTTTTTTTGTTAATTTATGGTTCACGTTTAAAGACTCCGGCGCCCTCTATCTGCTCCCCTGTCGGATATTTATAAAGTCAAAAACGGCGATTTGATTGGCTGGAGAAAAGAAAGCTAGTGGAAACTGAATCGGAGCTCACGAATAACATGAGTGTGGAATTGTATATTACTCTTCATTAATTATTTAATCAATGCCCCAAATTCACTTTAATAAAACAAAAATCAAAATGCCCAAAGAAAGTTAACTTAAATTAAAAAGATGGAAATATCATCTTTAATATTACTGTATTAATTGGAATATCTCCATCAATCTAGTTAATATCATAATATTGGGAAGGATTTTACTGAGCATTTAGTGAGTCTGTTCTCGTGGGGGATGAATGGACCAGATAAGAGACTGGCGAGGCGAGGCGACAAGGCGGCTCTATCGATTGGAGCCCCGGTTTTTACGAGAGGCAGCCGCCCTTTGGAAGGGAAGGGTATCTGTTAGGGTGGGAGGATAATGCCGATCGTTCATTGGCTGAGCACTCGCCCCGCGCGCTCTCCCCATTGGCGGAAATACCGCCACCCCCGCGTAAAACACACCGCCTGAGGAAGACATCGACGCCAACGCGACGGCGCCTCCCTCTTCTGGCGCACCTAATCGCCCAAGAATCATGTCAAGTGTTCGTCCTCTCTTCCCTCCTGGCGCACCCTTCTTTTCTTTCCCCTTTGGAGAATCAGAGCAACGTTTCGTTACATGGAACATCTTCATTTTGCGATTTATTACTGGCCATTATTTCACTTTCCATCCGATTATTAATTATTTGAACAGATGAATGAGAAATTTTATTTTTATCAAAAATTATTTAAAAAAAAAAGAGAAATTAAAATACAGTAGATTTAATTATATTCAATATGGATTCCATAAAAAAAATAATTGATCTGATTATTTATTTCTTCTTCTCATTGATATTATATAATATGTAGAAAAAGTATTTCTATCGCACTAAGAATATCGAAATTTTTTATCCCTTTTGAAGTTTCTGATTTCACAAAAAAGAAGAGGTTCGTAAAATGGCTTGTCCCTCAGTGTGTCTGCCTTTATATGAATGAAATATCTCAAGAGTGTAAAAGGGTCAAATTTGTTATTTAAATACCCTTCATCCCCCCTGGGATGAAACACAAAATTTTTGAATTAGCTACCATTTAATTTAAATAAATAAGACCTGAAAGCTTAGGTAGAGAAAGCGAATCTCTGAACCTAAGAACAAGAAATGAGTTCTCTACACCTGTAATAAAAGCAAATATATTTTAATTAAAAAATATCTGTTGCAGGGCCGGATTTAGGGAGGGGGGGGGCAGTGGGGGGATGTGCCCCGGGCGGAAAAGAGGTTTCAAAAACAAAATGAAATTATCAGGTGCGGATTTAGGCATTTGAAGCCCCTCCCCTTCAAACACCCCAACACTGAGAAATACTCTAACATGCCGGTGTGACTGGGTGCACAGAGTGCTATTTAGTTTCTCATAGCACCTTAGTTCCAAACTATAGTTATTTTTGAAAATTTTAATCTCATATTTGGATATTTTATAAACAATTGAGAATCCTAAATAAATACAAAATTTCATAAGGATTGGAAAAAATTTTTTATAATGTGTAAAAAGTTCCAACCTTTTGAATCGAAATTAACATGCAAATCCCTAAGGACAACCATTGGTTCTATGGAAGGAAGAGCCGCAAAATTAATTTGAAAAATCTGAAATATACATCGACTGTATATTACTGATCAGTAAAATATGCTTCAAACAATTTTTAGGGCAAAATGTGAATATACTTTTTAAAGATCAACTAAAAAATAATTTTTGAATTTTAATCAAAATTGTTAGAGCCAATTTTGAAAAATTAAAAAAAAAATGTGACAAAGTACTTTTTGACCGATTTTGTTCAAGAGCTTATTTTGAGTGTCTGGTAGGGTTTGGGAGTTAGGCAACTTAAATATAAAATTTCAATCCAGTAGCACAAAGAACTTTTTTTACCACGTATACTCGGCGGACTTCAAAACGTGTATATCCATCAAAATCTCGACATTGAATTTTTGACATGAATCCAATACTTTCTCTCTATATATATTCATATATAGACAAGAGAAAGTAAAAATATTTACAATTAATTTGTCTTAGGGTGCGATTAGTATTTTGAATCCATTAGGTACAAGCTCGATTTCAAGCTTTCTTAACCTTTTTGGAAAAGCAGATCACCATCGGTAATTAAATAATTAAAAAAAAAAAAAATTTTTCTGACTAAAGATAAACTTATAGTGATGGGTAGAATATCATATTTCATAATAATTTAATATATCCATGGGCGTAGCCAGGGAGGCAGGGGGCCGTTGCCCCCCCTGGCTGGTCCTAAAATTAAAAAAAATATATATATATATATATTTTTCCCATTGGAAATTTTTTTAACACTCCAATTCACTACATTAATTTAATTTTTTTATTTTATTTAAATAAATAATTAATACTCTATGTAGATATTAATTGCAAACCCCCCTCTTCGCCCTAACGAGGAGTTGGCCCCCCCTAACAAGAAGTCTGGCTACGCCCATGAATATATCACTATATTTACTAGTAAACGAAAGTTTCCTTTTTTTTTAACCGTAGGTTTTAATTGATAAAGACTAGTTTCGCCTCCCATTGGACACCGAAAGCGGCCATTTGGCCAGGATAATGTTGGGTGTTGACAGAAGACACGTCACGGACTATTACACCTCAAATGTCTATATTTCTTCAGATTATATGTTTCCGTTTCTTCAACAACTTTAATCATACTTGCATGTCGAGAGAAATTTACTAAATAAAAAAAGAGAGAGGGGAGAGATTAAAAACTATCAATTCAACAACATTTGTATACTAATGAATAAAAAAATTTGAGAATTTATATAATTTTATCAAATTACACGTTTTTGTTATATAAAATAGCAATTACAATTTGCTTATTGATAATAAATAAAATTCTTTACCATTATTTCAAGTTGGTAATTATTTAATCCGTTTTGCACAGTTATTAGTGACTTTAGATGAACAAAAGACAGGAAAATGCAGCTAACCAGATAGAAAATTTTTTACTAATTATACAGATCAACTTATCAACGAAACAAATTTTCGCTATTATTTACGATGATTTGATTTGATATTAAGTGATACTTTTAGTGAATTAAAAATGTTTTTAGAAAATTATAATGTAGCTCTAACGGAAGCGGAAAGAATCGAATTTTTTTTGAAAAAAATTGATTTTCTATTTCCTTGAAATTTTTCTCAGTAACTAAGTTACGTATTCAGCAAAGTTATTATTTTAACGGATTAAAAAAAATCTTTAGGCCTACCTAATAATTTTTTTTTTAATAATAGGGGTATAATTTTCAAATAGTACCCAGGTCTACTTTTGTGCTATTAATAAATGGACACCCGTCTTTCGATTCTTATTATATTGAGCATTCAATTGAAAATTTTTTCCTCTAAAAGAGAAGAACCATTTAAAAGAAAATTTAAGGAATCACTTTTTATAATTGAAAATTTTAACAAGTCAATCAATTTTAAGGTGCGCGTCTCAGGGTGCTAATTTTGGGAGATTCCAGCGGCCACAATTTTGAAGCTATCGAGCTCAGATTTTTTTTAAATTAAAGCAATTCAAATTATCTACAACTTATAGAAGCACTTTTTTTTTGATTTTCGAAAAAATAAATTTTTCTTTAGATTAATCGCATTAAATAAAAGATATTTTTAAAAAATCCGCTCTATAAGTTGTAGATAATTAAATTAGTAATCATTGTGTTAAAAAATAATTAATTTTCTACCCTTAATTAATTAGCTGGAAACTTTAAAATGAAATGGAATAAATCCCTTGTATTCCTATGGGAAAAACTAACGCCATCTCTTGCCGCCTCGAGTAACTCGTGTTTTAACGGCTTTTCGAGACGCGCACCTTAAATGTGAAAGTGAACTAGCTTCGATCATTTATACTGACACAGTGGCGGTCCCAGGATTTTGTCAAGGGGGGGGCCCAAATTTTTTTTTTTTTATTTATTTAAGCTTTTTTCGACAGCGAAAGCCATTTAGACCCCGTCTTTATTATTTAACCTGGATTGGTAGTCAATGACCCAAAATTTATTATTTAGGGAAGGTGAAGAGGCAGTGGCGCATGCCAGAAGAGTAGTGGGTAATAGGGGAGATATTTATTTAGTTCCGGATTCAAATTAACATTAATAAAGAACTGTATTCGTTTACAAATTTTATAATATGCTAGTCCGAAAACAAAACGGTACAATTTTGAAGATTCGTGTCAGAACATATTTTGCTGGTCATTGTCCGAAGAGGCCCTCGGGCCTTGGTGTAGTGGGTAGCGTGCTGGCCATCCTGTGTCATGCGACAATTTATTTCAATTAGATTGGCTACCAATACAATTGAAATAAATAGAGACGGGGTCTAAATGACCTTCGATGCCGAAAAAGATCTTAAATGAAAAAAAAAAAACAATTGTCCGAAAATAATTTAAGAATGATATAGAACAGAAATGGGCAACAATCGCCACAAAGGCGATCGCCCCCCCTTTAATCCGCCCATGCACGGGTTCGGACCCCAGGCAGTCCGATGATTTTATTTAAGTCATTTGGATATCAAATAGAAATGTCTGGACCCCCAATAGATATTATAAATAATAACGGTTATCGTCAAAGTCTTAAATGGCATAAGTTGCCGAAAAGACTATGTGAATAGGTGTGAGTGTGAGTGTGAGCGTGAATGATAAAAAAGTGTGAATGTTTAAAAAAAAAAATTAATTTTCTTAATTTTTTAATGTCATAAAAAAAAATTATAATTTAACGCCGCTCCTACACCCCTTAATTTATTGTAATTGTTTATATACTTTTGCCTTTTTTTTCAATTTTGCCCCTTTCGGCTATAAGCCGAAGGGTATTAAATGCATTTTATTTTATTGTTAAATACCGATGACGACCGAAGCAAGGGCGGATACAGGGGGGGGGTAAAGGGCGTAATTACCCCCCCCCCCGAAATTCGTAAAAAATACCTTTTTTCGCAAAAAAAATTATTTTTAATGTAAAATTTTTAAAATTAATACTTAAAAATTTGTTGTGTATTTATATTCTGGCAAAGAAGTACAGAAAGCGCTTTTAAATTACCGAAAGTAAAAAAAATAGTGTGCTGTGCGACGATCACACCAGATTACCCCCCTCGAGAAACACCTCTGGATCCGCCCTTGGACCGAAGGAGGTTCATGTGGTGCTTGCTCGGGGTCCCTCAACAGGATATTTGCCTCTTTTAAATGCACCCCCATCACCTATCATCCGTATTCCATGCGAGCAAAACTTGATACCCGTCCTGCCATCTCTCGGTGAATCTACCAACCACATCTAAAAGAGGGAGATTTAAAAACTACCATTTTAAAATATTAGAACACTGTCTTTAGATATTTCTGTGCGCAATCCATAACAGCTTAACTATTCCGTTAATCTTCATGGCTAGAAGTAAAGATTTTTGTTTTATTTTATACTTTTTAGAGTCCTTAATTTTTAATTATATAAGATTAAATAAACAATTATTGATGGCTATCTTTCTTACTCTTGCGCAGTAGGGACACCCATCCAAAGTTCCACAAGCCTTTACGAACTTAGCCACCCAGCAAAAGAAAATTTAAAAAATCATCCAAACCCTATTTGTTAAATCGTCCGCTTGAGTGCGTTACTGTTTTTTTTCCCATTCCACACCACGCAAGGCGTTTTCTTTCTATGGAAAAATTACAATATTTATTTTATTTTAAATAATTTATTATTTTGAGAAATTATGTCTATTATAAATGAAGGAAAAGTTTCTATTGAAAGTGAAATTGTTCCTAATTACCCAATTCACATAGGTGAGAATTTTATTATTTATAACCTCTTTAAATTGACATTCCCTATTTATTTTGATGTTATATATTTGTTCATTATTTTATTACTTTATCTATTCATCTTTTAATAACATATTTTTAAATTACTATAATTCTTTTAAATATTATTTATATATTGATTTTGAATTAATATCTATTTCATTTTATGTGTTTGACCTATAATTGTCAAAATGTCACTTCATATTTTTACTTTCTCTTTATATAATTAATATCTAGGAAATATTTAATAACTATAAAAGAATAACTATCGCACACTTCGTGACAATCACCGTTGAATTACCAATTGAGATATGTTTTAATATTTAAGAAAAAATTATTTTCGGAACTCGTTTGTCAGTGTCAACATCAACAAACATGATTTATGATTTTGAATTTTATACCACTATTGCTGCGATTACAAAAATACCTTAACTATAATCATAGAAACAATCCCTAATTAAAGTTGATTTTATATTAATCATTTAAATTTTAAAAATAAAATATAGCGGAACCCAAACTTATCAATTATATTAACTCATCTTTCATCGTAACCAGTATCAATTTTTTTAAATTTATTTTCTTAATGATTTCTTAGTAATTGTGCACTGCTAAAGCAATTGACCCAAAAATTGAAATAAAAGTTTTTTCTTTTCCAGACTTTTGATTTCGTTTGATTTTTGTTGCACATTCTCTTCGACCATTTTTGCTTATCGGATTTCTCATTTGGCTATCTATTAATTTAAGTAAATATGGAAGGATACTATCGTCTCTACAAGTAGCATAGCCAGGATTCATGTTTAGGTACGGGAATCAGTTGGAATTTTTTCCTTTTTGGGAATCTTGGTCTCCTTTTTTTACTTTCTCATACATCTCTTAATGAGGGCAATTTATAATACCTTAGAGATTTTTTTAGATCGAGATACGTTTTCTATAATTTGCGTACCTTAAAATGTTCTTGCCAATCAAGTCATCTGTAGTGATATGGAGTGTTGATTTATTGTAAAAATAAAACCTCTAGTATCCTTTCATAATCGGAACTAACAAGTGGAAAAAGATTAACTAAAGAAATATTTGCAATTAAAGGCATAATTTGGCCTTTTCATATCTTCTTGGAAAGGATATTTTCGAGTACCAGGATTCATGCTGAGAGAGATCGCAAAATTTTTTGAATTAAATTAATTATCACTGACTTCCGTTATGCTCCTGTTTCATAGGGAAATTTAAAACTTTAAGTCAGAGAGGGAAATATTGATAACCCCAAAAGTCAAGGAGAGTGAATTCAGATCCAAATTTATTTAAATCAATTGGTACCAGTTGATATAAATAAAATATTCCTGGAGTACATGTATCGTTAATAATAGACTGTATATCCAAGTTATCATTTAAAGTCTATATGGTCTCTATATTTTTTCGTTCTATAAATAATTATTTTTTACTTTTCTAGGACCTGTATTCCCTTGTGATTTTTGTAAAACCAATTTTATAAATTTGCATTTTCTTTCGAAACATTTCAACAAATGCATGGGAATTTCTATTCATTCTATAAATAAAGTTAATATGGATTCTATTAAACAGAAAGGTAATTAGCTTAATTTATAAAAAAATTTTCAAAAATAACTTTCTTATTTAATTTTTAGAAAAATACTTGGAAAAAAAGAAAACAAAAGCTAAAATTACTCTCAGCGAGGAAAGTTCACAAATTCAAACTCAAGAAATATTCTCAGAAGAAATGAACCTAAACAATACTTTGAGCGACGAAATTCCTATCATAGAACCTGCTACCAGCCAAGAAAGCCAGAAAAATCTAGAGGATCAATCAATTCCCATGGATATTACTTCAAATCTTTTTGCTATATCTTCTCTTGTCCAAAATCATTTGCAAATAAATCTTGATGATAAAATTTATAGATGTGAAACCTGTCAAAAAGAGTTTTCTCATCCTGGTAATTTCAAAGTTCATCTTAGAACGCACACGGGAGAGAAACCTTTTAAATGTGATGCTTGCAAAAAAGGATTTTCTAGATATGGAAGCTTACAAGCTCATTTCAGAATACACACTGGGGAAAAACCTTTTCGATGTGATCTTTGTTCAAAAGAATTCGCTCGAATCAGTTCTCTCAAAAGACATAATTTATTGCATCAAGGTGACAAACCGTTTAAATGTGAAATATGTAATAAACTCTTTTCTGATAAATCGTATTTGAAAATTCATGCTCGCGTTCATATTGATGAAAAACCTTTTAAATGTGAAACATGTGATAAACAATTTACCCGACAAGAACATTATCAAGATCATCTACGAAACCATACTGGAGAGAAACCTTTCAAATGTGATTTTTGTGAAAAGGAATTTTCCCGATTCAGTTCCCTCCATAAACATCATAGAATGCACCTGGGGGACAAACCATATAAATGCGAATTTTGTGATAAACGTTTTTCTGATAGATCTTATTTAAAAATACATACTCGGACCCATACAGGTGAAAAGCCTTATAAATGTGAAACTTGTAAAAAACAATTTTCTCAAATTAGTTCACTTCAAAGACATCTAAAAACCCATTAAGAATAGAAATTAAATTCTTCTATATACTTTCTCTTCCATTTTGAAATGTTATATAATATTATTTTTTATTGTTTTAATATTTATATTGTATATAGATAAATAGATATTCGCAATTTTATTTACAAATTTATTAATAAAATATTTTATTTAAAAAGAATAGGTTCCCCTTTACTCATCCCAAGTCACTTGTTTGAAAATGATGTTTATTTTTATGTATGATAATAACTAGAGACCGGATTTTAAGCAAAATGCTTATTGCTCAATTTTATAAGCAACCATTAGATATTTAATTTCTATACGAATTAGGAAAAACTAAGTGTATTGAGAATGCATTTTTTATGCTTTTTTTGAGTTTTTATGCTTTTTTTCCCTTTCGTGCTTATTTTAACTTATTTTACGAATATTTATAATTTTTTTTTTTTTTTTTTATTAAAAAACACTTTTTTCCCATTCGCACACGCATACACCAGGGACGTATATAAGGGGGGGGGGAGGGGGCCCGCCCCCAGAAAAAAAAAATTTTCCAAAAACCCCGCAGTGCAAAAAAATGTAAAAATGTAAAAAAAAATTTTTCCGCAGGGTGAAAAAATTTGGTTCCGCGAAAACAAAATTTTTCGCAGGGCGGGGCGGAATAAATTTAGTTTCTTTAAAAAAAAAATTTGTATACGCCATTGGTATGAGTAAAAATTGCTTATGAGATGCTTTTTTTCAACTTTTATGCTTATTTAACAACTTATTATTCAAGTTTTTTATGCTTTTTAAGCACTTTTTTCCATTTTTTTATGCTTTTTTGTCCGGTCTTTAATAATAACCAATAAACTATAATATTGCTAATTGGTAGAGTATTCTTTAAGTATTTTTTTAAAGTCTTTTCAGCATCTAAGGCCATATAGACTTTAACGATATTCATATTACTTAAATAAATATATTAGGGGCAGTGCCGGATTAAACAAGATGGAGGTCCTTAGACTGTCGAAATTTCGGGACCCGGGCCCCCCTAAAATGTTCAAAATGTCCCCACGGGGCTCGTGAAAAAATCGAAATTTATATACATTTTTTAGATTTTCATAAAGCATTTCCCATTGAATAAAACATATAATTTTAAAATATGTTTATAAAGGGGGAAGGGGGATAAATTTTCAAAAATGAGTTCGGGCCTTTAACCCTCGAAAAATAATTATATATAGTCACCTGCGATGCCACTTTAACTTTTTTAAGGGTCGCGGGTTCGCATCGGCGACAAAAATTCATTTCATTTGAATTGGCTAATCAATTTAAATAAATAGGGACGAGATCTAAATGGCCTTAGAAGCCGAAAAAGAGTTAAAAATAAATAAAATCTAATGTCACGGGGCCCCTAAAAGTGTGGACCCATAGGCAATTTCGGAAATTGAATTTCCTACTTCGCCTAATGGGTAATCCGCCACTGATTAGGGGGTCTGGCCTGAAGTATTCTTTGTATTATACCTATTTTAAACTTTACGTTCTCTCTATATATTTTTCTTTATTTATAATTATTCGAATGGGGAGGGGGGAGGGGGGGGAGTTTAATCCAAATACCATCCCAGGCTATGGCCCTGTAAAGAATTGTATAATTTTTTGCGGGCCAAAAATATACCAATGTTAATTAAAATGATTTTATCTGTTTTAAGAGAATAAAATCAATAAATTGCTTAAATATTTTCAAGACCTCAATATTTTAAAAATCCCGGGTAATTTTAAATTTAGAGATATTTTATTCTGAGATGTTGGCATTCCTTTTCTCTCTAGAAACAGGGTCTTATGCAGGGAGGTCCCTGGTCTTATGGCCTGCAAACGTTTGCCTCAGAGTTGGGTTTTATACACGATTTTGCAGTTTTATACAAAAATTGCGGATAAAACGGTTGTATAAAACGTATAAAATGTATAAAACTTGGCTGCGCATGCGCAAACCCGACGAGAAAGGAAGTTCAAATAAAATTTCATTTTTCAATTATTAACGATTTTGATTACATTATTCACTAAATAAAAAGCAAACAACATCGTCAGAACATTATAAAATATGAAAAGCTTTTAAGCTGATTCTTTCTCAGGGAAAGGGGTTGGTTTTTTACAGTTTTATACCTTTTATACATCGGCCTAGTTTTATCCGCGATAGTTTTATACATGTATAAAACCGTGTATTATACTCGGCGGGATAAAACCTGCCAACTCTGTTCACCATACAACACAGGCAGAGATGCGGATATCAAGACTAGACATTGTATTCAATCCGATTTTATAATTATACATATACACGTCAGATGGCGAAAGATATTATTTAAGAATGTTGGTTGGAAATTTAAATTCCAATCTCTCTTTTTCTATATGCCATTTTAGTAACATTTATCTCCAGTGGCGTCATTTCAACTTTTTCTTGGGGGGGGGGGGGTGTTAAGGCAGAAAAAAAGTCTCAAACACATATAAAATTTAAATTGGAGTTGGGAGGAATAAAACCAGCGTTGTCGAACACCTTTACACTTTTATTCAAGCAGACGTTTCGGTAACCATAACGGTTGCCATCCTCAGTGCCAATGAAAGTTTTTTAAGGTGTCCCTGTCATATATGATAATTAGAGACCGGACAAAAAAGCATAAAAAAATGAAAAAAAAAAGTGCTTAAAAGAGCATAAAAATCTTGAATAAAAAGTTGTTAAATAAGCATAAAAGTTGAAAAAAAGCATCTCATAAGCAACTTCTACTCATACCAATGGCGGATACAAAGGGGGGGGGGGTAAAGGATGTAATTAATTTTAATATAAAATTTTAAAAATTAATATTTAAAAATTTTATTTGTATATATATCTGGTAAACAAGTACAGAATGCAACTTTAAATTAACGAAAGTGTGCGGCCACACCCACCAGATTACCCCCCTGCGAGGGTCCGCCGCAGTCCGCCCCAAGTAGGGGGGTCCAGGGGGCGCGAGCCAGAGTAGGGGGTCCAGGCGGGCTAAATTTTTTCGGCCACTATTGTTTTTGCGGAACCTAAGTTTTTCACCCTGCTGAAAAAAATTTTTTTACAGGGCTATATTCAAACGCGTGGTCAAGTTTGGAACTAAAGTGCTAAGCAGAGCCGGAACTAGGAGATTTTTTAGGGGGTGCAACATTTAATTTGCCGCCCCCTCAAAATTTTCTATACAAAATTCATATCATTTTACCATTTTTTTAGTAAATCTTTCTTTAATTGCCGCCTTCTGACATCTGTCGCCCAGGGCACATGCACCCACTGCCCCCCCCCCCCTAGATCCGGCCCTTGTGCTAAGAACTAAATTTATCTCGACACAAAATATCTGGTGAAACAAGCACAGTACACAACTTTCTCTTGCCAAAGGGTTAGAGAAAGAAAGTTGTGTGCTGTGCGACCAGTCACTCTAGATTTTTACCAAAATGTCTTTTAAAAAGAGTACCTTTTTTATACCACAGGTGGGGGGGGGGGGGGGCGCGCGCGCCAAAAATGGCAACATACCCAGGAACTGCAAATATATTTGAGCAATAAAAAAAATATGAGAAACCTAAATACAAAGGTATATAAAAATATTTAAATAAAAAATAATAGTATTAATTACTATTTTTATGAAAATTTTCAAGATAACATATACATTATTTTGATATCTGTATGGGGATATTCCATCCTCTGAATTTTAGAAAAATTATGAATAAAAGAGGATGGGAAGGGAGCAAGGCGAAAATAAAAAAAATTATTGCAACCACCCCAATAAAACACCACAAAACAACTATTATGAATAAAGTTAAATATATATAGAGAAAAGCATGATGTTAAAATTTTAAATAGTGTTTGAAATTACAAAAAATATTTTATACGTTTTAAAATTTATTCATTTGGGAGGATGGATTAACTCTTCGACACCCAAACCCTCCCTCTCTCCCCCACTCCGAGAACCATAGTTGCTCCTTTCTTCTCGGATCGGATGAACACGCCATTCCTCCCCCCCCCATCTCTCCCCAACCCATCAAGAAACACTTGTTAATAGAAATCAAGCCGCAGGACCTTCGACAAAAAAATAGTTCTCTTATTTTGATTTAATTTTAATAAAATAACATTTTCCTAGTTATAACTATAAATTAATATTTTAACAATCAATCATTATATTATATAATTTTTAGCCTGTTTTTAGTTAAAAAAAATATAATATTAAATAAAATGTAACAAGAGTGGGGGGAGGCCGCCTAACCGCCAACACCCGCCATGCTTTAGCGCGCTTTAACGCCAGTAGGCTTCAGTCTGGCCATCCGTGAGTCTGGCTTCAGTTCTTTAACTCGTGTCGTTCATAAAATACGCGGTTAAAAAAATTGGCATCCAATCGTCTTTCGTTTTTTTTTGCATCTTGAAAAAATGCTTCTAACAATTCAGCATTGACATTCATCGGATTAATCGACATTTTGGTGGCTGGCTCTCGTATTTCGTATTAAAGGTAGGAATTCTACATTTGATTTTGATTGGAATTGATTGAATTTTAAATTAACGAAATTAAAAAAAAATAGTGTGCTGTGCGCCGAGTCCCACCAGATTACCCCCCGAGAAACATCTCTGGATCCGCCCTTGGTTCTCTCCCGCTTTTAGAAATGATCATTTGATTATTTTTCTCTGAATTTGATTTATTTAAAAAAGAATATTTCCCGAAACTGCTTCAAATTCTCGGTAAAGCTTTAAAATTTTTAGTCATCCATCGACCCAGGGCGGGAAACGGAATTTAGGCTATATAGAATTTTATTTAATAATTAAAATAAATTTAATAAAAACATATATAAAGATTTTTAGAAAATTTCCGTATTTATAAAGATAGTGAAATTAATAATAAATAAAAAAAATGAAAAGGGAATTCAGAGTTGGGTTATTTAGATGTTCTGGCTGTTCAGCGATTAGAATGATGAAGGAAGAGAGGATGTCAGCCAAAAGGAGCCTCTATCGAATAAAAATCTCCACTTAGAAGACGTTTCGGGTTTAATTCAATGGTTATACCTTGAGATTGCCAATAATCTCTTAGGAACTGATGATGGATTTATATAATTAAACCTGAAACGTCTTCTAAGTGGAGATTTTTATTCGATAGAGGCTCCTTTTTGGCTGACATCCTCTCTTCCTTCATCATTCTAGTTGGGTTATTTACACGATTTTGCAGTTATTTACAAAAATCTCGTAAATAACTGTAATTTACGTAAATAACATAATTTACATAAATAATTCGGGTGCGCATGCACGAAGCCCAAATTCAAACACAAAAAAAATATGAAATAATAGCTTTTAACATGTTTTTTTTTTTTTTTTTTACTTTCTCTTACCTCTATATATATGTTATTTTTTCAGGCAGTTGGTTTTTTATAGTTATTTACCATGACCTAGTTATTTACAAGGATGTAATTTACCCGTAAATAACCGTGTAATTTACTCATGGGTAAATAATTTGTCAACTTTGAAGGAATTCAAATAAATTATTATTAAAATAAAAAAATTTACAAAATTAAATTTAATTAAATCAAACAGCCGAAAAAGATAGCTAGCTACCCTGGCATTTTTCTCCGGACCTAAACGCGATATAGTATAATATAATTTCTTATTTAACAAAATATTTTATGGAATTTTTTAATGAACGAAAAACAAATAAATAGGGACGGGGTCTAATACCGAAAAAAGCCTTAAACAAAATGAAAACAATTTTTTGTTACTCTTATATCAATTTGTTTTATCAACATAAAAGACCCGCGACGGACGCCGAGTTGAGGCATGACGTCATTGGCGCGGGTGCCTGCGTCCGCCCAAGCCAAAGTCTACCTTTAGAAAGAGAAAGTATTTTTGATTATATAAAAAATTCCATGTCGAGATTTTGATGGAAATACACGTTTTTATGTCCCTTAAATTTATATAAAGTTAACATGTTAAATTCTAATATATCAGCGGAAACTAATTATACGTCGACACAAAAAATCTGGTGTACAAACACAGAACACAACTTTTAATTACCAAAAGTAAGAGAAAATTGTGAACTGTGCAACTAACACACCAGATTTTTTTGTAAATATTTCTTCTAAAAAACATTCTTTAATTAAATTTCATTCTAGGAAATGTATAGTTTCAAAAGAATTTGTTATTCGGATGCAATTTATTTATTGCCAGCCATAAAAGTTCAATATAAAAATTATTTTCGTTTAAAAATATATAGAGATAAATAAATATTGTATTTTTGATCTTGAAAAATTAAACGTAGTTGATGGTTTAAAATAAAAGAAATAATTTAGAAGAAAAAAATTAACAGTTTCTCGGGGGGGGGGGGTAATCTGGTGTGACTGGTCGCACAGCACACGATTTTTGTCTTAATTTCGGTAATATAAAGGTGCATTCTGTACTTGTTTATCAGAATATATATGGGGCATTCCACGCCAACTCGACCACTTTTGAACCCGACCAATTTTGATTTGGCTGAAACTTTGTCATCTTTTTATACCCCTATTGAAAACGTGTCTGAGAATTTTTTCAGATTTTACGACCCAGCCAAAAAAAAGTTATAGCATTTTCAAAAACATCGATTTTTTTTTTAAATAACCGTAAAACTGTCAAAAATTAACTTATCGGGACGTTTTTTTTTTTTTTTTTTTGAAATTTTTGTCTTTAAATGTACTTTTCCGAAATAAATATGACAAAATTTTACAGATTCATCTTGAACGTTTTTTTTTTTTTGACATTTTCGGAAAAAAACAAAAATTTCGGGATGAATGACACTCTTTTTTAAATTTTTTTTTTATAAAAAACTTTGATTTTTTCTACAAATGCTCTGAAAATTTCAGAGTGCGATTATTTCGCATTCTATTTTTTTTTTTTTTTAAATTGAAGAAAAAATTTTTTTTCCGCT
>JAKCPI010005655.1:0-23241 GCA_023213315.1 Euborellia annulipes
TAATCTAATTGAATAAATAATAATGCGAAAAATGTTCATGCCTTAAGAAGGATATTTTTTAAATCTATTTTCATGCTAATTTTTGGAGGCATTTCTCTCTAATCATTTATACAAAAGATCAATTGATTGGCGTGATTTAGAAAACAATTTTTTTTTCTATTTTTATTTCATTAAATTTAATTTATATGTTATGCAGATTTTCTTTCATCCATCGTTTTTTTTTTTTTATTATTATTTATCTCTATTTATTTTCTTCCATTTGCTGCTGTCAAGAGTTTATTCTATTTTGACGATCGAAATATAAAATATGGCCGGCTAACTTTTTTTTTTAAATCGGCTATCTGTTTGCGAGAGAATCCATTTGCTCTAAAAAGGGGGTCTAATAGCATATTGCATTAAATTTCCTCGATGTCGGCCTAATGGATTCTGCTTTGCGTTGGCCTCATGTAAATCAGTTCGAATGCTTCCTGAGGGGAAGATAAGCATTTCCTATACTTTAGTTCGCTTCCAACTGGCTAATATATCCCGAAGGCTCTTCCTTTGCCAGGTTACCAAAACAAACATTCAAACCATTCATTTTGGAATCTTTTGCATAATTTTAACGGCATCTCATCGCTTTAAACTACGCTGTTAATTTGTACTTTCTCTTAAAGGCGATTTTTTTATTTATACATGCCATAGTTTGGAGGATAAAGGAGAAGCATTTTTATTTTCTCGTATCTAACATGTAAAAAATTCGATTTTGATGGAAATACACGTTTTGTGGCTCTCTGGTCTAAAAAAGTGGGTTTCGCAAAATGGTCTGTCTATGTATGTGGGTTCAAAATAAAGCAAGGAAAATTTAGTACTTTTCTGATGTAGGCCTACTTTTTGAGTTTTTTTTTTTCGATTTTCTAAAAATTCGCTCTATGTCATGCATCTATCGGTTTTGAATAAAATTCAAAAATCAATTAATTTTTTGATACTCTTTCAAATGAATTGGACTCAAAATTGGTTGAAGCACACTTTATTATTGTACTTTATAGGAAAGGTAGCAGGAGACCATCAGAAGTAAAAAAATTAATTACATTTTTTAACAATTAAAAACCTTTAAGGATTTTTTTTTATGCATTTATTCTTGAGGGTCATTTCGAGGTGAAGGTTCAGGCTTGCTGGATGTAAATACAAATTCATCAACAAAATTACAAAATTTTATATTTATTAATTATGTAAATACAATGATAGAATACATAAATCAACTTAATATGTTAATTGTTGAATAGGGAAGAGGATACAGCCAATATTTCAGCTTCTATTTAATAATTATTAAATAAAAGCTTAATTATAATTAAGTACTCTTTATTAGATCGTTTCGACCGGGATCAATCCTGCCATCTCCAGCCCTCAAAGAGCATATTCAAATTTTTTATACAAAAAATAGAGTTGTCGTTTATAAAGTTATTTGCATTCTTTGTCAAGTGAATGTAATTTATCTTAAAATACCTACGAGTGATACCGCGAAGTTCAACAACAACGATAACTCTATTTTTCTATAAAAAATTTGAATATGCTCTTTGAAGGTTGAAGATGGCGGGAACCGGCCCAAACTTTTTAATAAAGAGTGCTTAATTATATTAATTAGAGGCTCATTTATTGACTGCATCCTCTTTCCTATTAAACATACAGCCATGTTCCGTTATTCAATTAAATGTAAATAAATATAAAATACTACATCTTTTTAACAAAAGTCGTAAGGCTGAGGGAGCTTCGAGACTTCCAATTCGACACCTAAGTGTATTGGTTGCCTATCCTCAAGGCTGAAGATTCTTTCCTTCTATTGTGTCACTCGCTCTGCACCTTGCTTCTATGATCAAGAGCTTAATCTTCTGACCTGGCCTTATCCAAAGACTATACTTATATTATTTTATAGAAAGAAGCAGTCGAGAGTCGGCTGTCTCTTAAAAATAGCCAATAGGCTGGCATAAATAAAGAGAAAGAAATGTCAGTCTTAGTTCGGTTAACTCGTGGTTGCCATATACTCATAAGATGAACTTCTCTGAGTAATATGAACATTCTTTTAATTATGAAGATAATTTTAAACATTGAAAATTGACAGCAAATAATTATTCACACTAAAAGTGTTATTTTTTTCGACTTAGAAAGGGTGTGTACGGCCTTCCTCTCACCGATTTGAACAAAAAGTTTTTTATATGTAGTACTTAATGAAAAACAAATTTTGTTAAAGCGAAAGAATGCGCTTCTCAACCGTTCATCTAAAAAAAAAAGAAAGATTTGCCAGCATGCCTTTAGCCGTTTCAAAGAAGCATATTTCTAATAGCATTTTTAATGTTTTCATTACTTTTATGATCAATACTCATCCTGCTTTTTGCAAAGGTACTACAGATTATAATTATTAATATTACAATTTTTTAATATGTAACGTTTGTTGTAAGAATAAAAAATATATGCTATACAAATTTCTTTGATTTATTTTCGCTCTTTATATATTTTGACCTTTATGTATTATTTACAAATAATGCAAGTATGTAGAGGAGGTAGTAGAAGGTAGTAAAAGAACACTACCAAGTTAGCCACCAAGGCTTTTAGAAATATGCTTCTTCGCAACGACATGCTGGCAAATCTTTAACATTTTTTTTTAGGTGAACCCTTGAGAACCGCATTCTCTCGCTTTAACAGAATTTGTTTTTCACTAAGAACTACACATAAAAAAATTTTTGCTCGAATCGGTGAGAAGGCCGTGTTTGTGCTTTTTTTTACTTTCTCTTATTCCTTAATTTTTCCTCTATTCTCCGCTAGAATTCAATTTTTTCACTCCCCACTTTTTAAAAATATTATTATAAGTAAATGTCTAATGATTTTTTTTTATTTGATTCCATGCACGTATACGGTATTTTTTCTAATATATAAAAAAAAAAAAATAAATATAATAAAGTATGTGGTGTTTGTGCTTGGGAGCAAAGGGCTGCGCTCGCTTGACTGGAGGCCGTTTTTCATTCTCCTCGCCTCGCATTTCGCTGCTGTCTGCAGCTCCGGAAATGGATTGCCCTTTTTGGCTACATTACAGCTATGTACCAACTTATTCGTATCAAATTCAGCAATTTTTCAAACCAATAAAACTCATGCATTCTAAAAATATTTTTTTTTATCCTTTTATGGAATAAAAAAAACCTTTAAACGAATATATAATATTATATTTAATTATTTTTAGATTATTTTTCCAATGTATACCTGTATACTTTTATTATATATACTGCGTCGCTTATTATGTCTTTATATACTCCGCACCTCTAAATTTTTTTTCTTTTTTTCTTAGACCCAATAGGCTTTGAAATAATTCATCCGATACCTTTATAATACTCGTTATCTGTTCATACTTTCCTAATTTATTAATTAAAAATCTGGTGTGACTGGCGCACAGCACACAACTTTCTCTTACCCTTCGGTAAGAGAAAGTTGTGCACCGTGCTGGTCACACCAGATTTTTTGTGTCGAGATATATTTAGTTTCCCATAGCACCTTAGTTTCAAACTTGCATTTTAAATGTTGACTGCTTGAAATAAACTATGGTTATTTTTCAAAATTTTAATCTCATATTTGGACATTTTATACACAATATAGAATCGTAAATAAATACAAAATTTCATAAGAATTGGAAAAAAAAATTTTAAATGCGTAAAAAGTTCCAAAGGGGACCCCCTTTTGAATCGAAATTAACATACAAATCCCTATAGGAAATTAACATTGTTTCTATGCGAAGATAAGGTGGAAAGGGAATTTAAAAAGAGTAGAGAGAGACGATAATGTTTGCAAGTGGGAGAGATATATATATGTTTTCTTTGAAACAATTAAAACAGAAATAAAAAAAAAAAATAAATGGGAATTTAAATAATAATTGATTTTTAATCTAATAAAAAGAAAAAGATTTAAATTCCGTTACCATGGCAACCATTTCTATCTTTCCTATGAAGAACAAGAGTAAAGTGGTCTTCAGAAGATTTCAACGGCAAAATGAGAATATACATTTTAAAGAGCATCTAAAAAATAGTTAATTTATGAATTTAAAAAAAAATCCTTGGAGGGAATTTTGAGAAAATCGAAAAAAACTGAAAAAGTACATCAGTAAAGTACTAGTACTTTTTGGCCAATTTTGTTCAAAAGCTTATTTTGAGATTCTTCAAAGGTACCTAAGTTAAATATAAAATTTCAATCCGGTAGCTCAATTCCTTCATGCTAAAAAAATCGTTACACACACACAGACACACAGACACACACACACACACACAGACCAATTTGCGGGACCCACTTTTTTTGGACTCAGGGGACCTCAAAACATGTATATCCATCAAAATCTGGACATCGAATTTTTGACATGATCGCAATACTTTCTCTCTCTATATATTTCATATATAGGCTAAGAGAAAGTAAAAAAAACTAACCACTTGCCTAAAGGAGAAACCTACGAGGACTAATTAGACAATATCCAGCAAATATAATAAGTTTTGTAAAGTGAATTAATTTTATCGAGTTGATCGATCATCAAATACTAACTTACAGAAAATAATTTTTACTATTTTTTATCACATATTTTTTTAAGGTTTTTTTTTTTGCCTCGGAAGCCATTTGCCTTATTTATTTCAATTGATTGGTAGTTTTTAATCACTTATGATGGTATTACTTTAAATTATTAGCTTCTGGTGCCTAAGGTCAAAGGTCTGCATCTCCAGGCAAGAAATTTATTTCAAATGAATTGAATACTAATTAAATGATAAAAAATTGGAACATCATTGCGAAAAGAAATTTTATTATTTTTTATACTCATTATTAATCCACGCAAAGAATTGTTTATTTATGAATAATAATAATTATTATTATTATTATACTTCTCTCATCTAGGCGTTATAGAGCTTAATCTTTATTCAGATCAGATTTTAAATTTTTTATAATAACATAAGTTATATCGGTGAACAACATGGGCGTAGCCAGACATCTTGTTAGGGGGGCCAACCCCTTGTTAGAGCGAGAGGGGGGGTTTGCAATTAATATATACATAGATTATTAATTATTTATTTAAATAAAAAAAAAAAATTAAATTAATGTAGTGGATTGCGGAGTTAAAAAAAAAATTCCCAATGGGAAATATATATACATTTGTTTTTTTTTTATTTTTAGGGCAAGCCAGGGGGGCAAAAGCCCCTCCCTGCCTCCCCCTGGCTACGCCCATGGTGAACAATAATGAATTATAATCAAGTTCCTTAATTTAATTTTATGAACTATAATTTGAATAAATAATCAGAATAAAATGTCTTATTCTTCAGATATAAATAATAAAATAAAACTCGTAATTATTTTTTCTCTGGAGCGCTCGTTTTATCTCCACTTGCTTAGAGAGGAGGGGGGGATGCTTTTAACGGGCGTCATTTAAAGAATTCTAAATTTAAGATATAAGTAGCCATTAATAATTTATTATCTAAATTAAATTAATTTTTCATGTTTTTTTTAATTTTAAAATTTTGATTTAAATTACAAGGAGAGAGAGTTACGATTAAAAGTTATATCTCAGGCCGCGTCATAACCAAGGGCGGATACAGGGGGGGGGGTAAAGGGAGTAATTACCCCTCCTCCGAGATTTGAGAAAAATAAATTAAATTTTATTTTTAATAAATAAAGAATTATATATATCATGTGCTGGTCCATGAAGTAACTATGAAAATCATAACCAAGTATTTAAATAAGCGAAAAAGATAGGTACCGCCTGGAGTCGCACCACGGATATGTCGATTTGTACTCAACATGCCCTACCACTAAACCACAGTACCCGTGGCGTTTCTCTATTAGACTGGAAATTTAGCGATCTATCAAATTTAAATAAGCGAGTGCGGTACTGTGATCCAGAAGTAGGTCATGTTGAGTACAAATCGACAGATCCGTGGTGGTATCTACCTTTTTCGCTTATTTAAATTAATAAATACATGGTTATATGTTTTTATTTTTATTAAAATTTTAAAAATTAATACTTAAAAATTTGATTTATATGTATATTTTTACTCTCTTACTGGTGGTGGTCGTATATGTAATATCGCGATCGTGTCAAAAATTTGATGACGAGAATGTTGATGGAAATACGCGTCCCTGATTCCAAAAAGTCGGTCCCTTAAAATCTGTCTGTCGCCTTGTGTGTTCAAATCTATTTTTACTCCAAAAATTTTGTAAATAATTTCAGAATGCAGCTTTAAATTACCGAAATTAAGAGAAAGTTGTGTTCTGTGCGACCACTTACACCAGATTACCTCCCTCCTCCCCGAAAAACTCCTCTGAACCCGCTCTTAATCACCAGGCAACTTTTATTAGAAATAAAATAAAAAACTTTTTTAAATTTTAACTTGACCCTGAATGCATTAAGGGCTTAAGACCTTTCAAAAAAATTACTGAAATAATCACAATTTTGATATCAAGGGCGTATATATTTTCTTGGGTGGGGTGAACCATTCGTTTTTTCTCACAATATCGTAATGATGATGGGAAAAGATAATATTTCTCTCTCTTTGAGCCAATTATAATTATAACTTCTCGAATTAATCTAAATTAAACAAAAATCCAAGTTTTTATTTTATTGGTGTTTGTTTGCGAGGAAGAGGGAGTTTTTAAGAAGTTAATTCCGCAGACTTACGGAAACTTTTATACACGCCTCATAAATAATCGTGATGGTCGCATTGCGGGGGTTCAAGCCCCCCCCCCCCCCTTCCCCCTCCACCCCATCATTTCCCCTTCCACCATAAGAACCGCTGCAGATAAATTTTCAATTCATTTATAGTCAATAAAATTCAACACACAAACTATTCGCTATTAAGCTCCCTTTAATCCCTTCAGATGGAAATGCATTTTTGGAAGCAGGCCATTTAGAATTTCGATTTGTGGGATAATCTCACCCTTCCCTTATTTTTAGAAAGAAGAATCCTTCCCTTTTACGAATAAATAAATTATTTATAGTATTTTGGTTGTCACAAAAAATAAATATAGGGTCATTCCACGTCAAATCAACCAAAAAAATAAAAAATTTTCACCCATAATCTCAGATTTTTATGAAACTTGGTATGTTTGTTCTATATATAAAGATAAGTAACAGGACAAAATTTCAATTTTTTATCTCACTTAGTTTTCGAGTTATGACACTTTAAAGTTTTGATTTTTTCACCTTACGCGGCTTGGCTAATGCCAAACAAAATGAGACATGGAAGAGAAAATAATTTCTCATTTGCTTATTTGACACCCAATCTTGATGAAATTTTTTTGGTAGGTTCAGTTTAAACAATAAGGAATTAGAAAAAAAATATATCACGAATCTATGCTAATCCTAAAATATAAAAAAAAATTCATATTGTTGATTTTTTTTAGTTGTGAAAACGCAAACATGCTTTAGCGCTAAAGCCAATATCTCCAAAAGGGAATGAGATATTCAAGAAAATTTTTTTTCTATATAATCTGCATGAAATGGGCTTTAATTTAGTAAAATAAAAATTTTGTGTATTTTGTTCCCTCTATTTCTAAAGTCCATTGAAAGTTTCAATATATAGTTTTACATGTTAAAAAGGTTTCAAGGGCAAAATGAAAATAAACATTTTAAAGAGCATCTAAAAAATAATTGTTTTATGAATTTTAATAAAAATCGTTGCAGCAAATTTTGAGAAAATTGGAAAAAACTGAAAAAGTACATCAGTAAAGTACTAGTACTTTTTGGCCGATTTTGTTCATAAGCTTATTTTGAGTGTCTGGGAGAGTACCAAACTTAAATATAAAATTTCAACCTCCTAGCTCAATTCTTTCATGCTTTCAATTCAATTGATTGTGTTTTCGTCTGTGTTCAGTTTTAAGCAGACACACACACGAGTGTCCATTTGAAAACATGAAAGGATTGAGCTAGGAGGATTGAAATTTTATATTTAAGTTTGGTACTCTCCCAGACACTCAAAATAAGCTTATGAACAAAATCGGCCAAAAAGTACTAGTACTTTACTGATGTACTTTTTTCAGTTTTTTCCAATTTTCTCAAAATATGCTGCAACGATTTTTATTAAAATTCATAAATCAATTATTTTTTAGATGCTCTTTAAAATGTATATTTTCATTTTGGCCTTGAAACCTTTTAACATGTAAAACTATATATTGTAACTTGCAATGGACTTTAGAAATAGAGGGAACAAAATACACAAAATTTTTATTTTACTAAATTAAAGCTCATTTCATGCAGATTATTTAGAAAAAAAAATTTCTTGAATATCTCATTCCCTTTTGGAGATATTGGCTTTAGCGCTAAAGCATGTTTGCGTTTTCACAACTAAAAAAAAATCAACAATATGAATTTTTTTTTATATTTTAGGATTAACTTAGATTCGTGATATATTTTTTTTCTAATTCCTTATTGTTTAAAGAACATACCAAAAAAATTTCATCAAGATTGGGTGTCAAATAAGCAAATGAGAAATTATTTTCTCTTCCACGTCACATTTTGTTTGACATTAGCCAAGCCGCGTAAGGTGAAAAAAATCAAAACTTTAAAGTGCCATAACTCGAAAACTAAGTGAGATAAAAAAATTGAAATTTTGTCCTGTTACTTATCTTTATATATAGAACAAACATACCAAGTTTCATAAAAATCTGAGATTATGGGTGAAATGGCCTGGTTGAACTGACGTGGAATGACCCTATACTTAAGTGTATAAAAAAGTATTGCATCTTTTTCGTAGACCATTATAATTGGATTATTTTCAAGCGTGATGGGAGTTGAAAATTATAATTTCAATTGCTTTTCCTTTGCATTCTCAAAAAGAGGTTCTCAAATTTTTTTTTTCGCGTACCACTTATTCCAATCTATGGAATGGCCATCCATTATTAAGACGCGCTTTGGCATTGCTAAACTATAATCAGGGCCGCAGACAGGGGGGGGGGCAGGGGGGGGCTATATCCCCGGGGCCCGGGCCCTCCGAAGGGGCCCGGGCCCATTGCGCTCCCACCTTAAAATTCTAATAAAAAATAATTTTCATGGTTAAAATTTCAATTTAAAAAAAAATCATTTTCTTGAAATTTCTTTCCTCAGGGGGCCCGGGCCCTTTAAGCTCAAATCAAGTTTGATCTTTTCACGACTCAGGATAGCTAAAAACGCAGATTTCAAGGGCTAATTTTCAAAAAATTTTCCATACCCCCAGATTCCCCCGGAAATCCTCTGTCCGGCCTCGATAAAATATTGTAACTCTTTGTTTAGGAAATTTTGAAAAATTTTTAATTAACTTTATTTAAATAAATTTTGTAAGCTATGTATAACTACCGTATTTCAAAAATTGTGTCAAAAACTGTTTAAAAAATTGTTGGCATGAAGGCCACAATAGCCTTTTATATACTAAAAAAAAATTTAAGTTTTTTTTTTTGGGGGGGGGGCCCGTATTAGTAAGTAGCCCCGGGGCCCGTCAAGTCTGTCTGCGGCCCTGACTATAATCTTGGCATGGGCGTAGCCAGACATCTTGTTAGGTGGGGGCCAACTCCTCGTTAGAGCAAGGGGGGGGGGTTTGCAATTAATATATACATAGATTATTAATTATTTATTTAAATAAAAAAAAATTAAATTAATGTAGTGGATTGCGGCGTTAAAAAAAATTCCCAATGGGAAATATATATATATTTGTTTTTATTTTTTATTTTTATGGCATGCCAGGAGGGGGGCAAAGGCCCCTCCCTGCCTCCCCCTGGCTACGCCCATGAATCTTGGTGACTGTTGCTCAATTCTCTTCAGACACTTCTTTAATTCGCTGATTGTATTTGAAATAAATTTATAGGGAGTATTTATTGTCTTTTCTATTTGATCTTTAGATGCCAAAAAAAAGAAATTTTTTTTATCTAAAAAAAAAAAAAAAAAACACTTTTTTCCCACTCACAGTTTTTTCGAAGAGTTTAACGATGCTTGGATTTTTAATAATATATGTATTGGAATCCAAATGGCAAAGTCATCGGGCTGCCTGGGATCCAAACCCGCGACCCTTAGTATAGAAGGCCAGAGAAAATAAAATTATTGAGCTTCATTCAGGTTCTTAGCATTTGTTTTTCCTTAGATTTCTTTACAAGAATAATATTTGATTGAAAACAAATTTTGTAATAAATAAAAAAAATTAAAAAAATATTCTGGCCCGTGGGCTTGGTGTAGGGGTCAGCGTGCTGGTCTTGTATACTAAGGGCCGCGGGTTCCCAGGCAGTCCAATGATTTTATTTAAGCCATTTTGATTCCAAATGGCTTAAATAAGAATGCCTGGACTCCAAATATATATATCAAGCTTATTAATATAACGGTTATCGTCAAAGTCTTATATGGCCTAAGTTGCCGAAAAGACTATGTGAATGTGTGTGTGAGTGTTTTTAAAAAATAATACTTAAAAATTTGTTTTGTATTTATATTCTGGCAAACAAGTACAGAATGCGCCTTTAAATAACCGAAATTAAGAAAAAATAGTGTGCGAGTCCCACCAGATTACCCCCCCCCCCCGAGAAACACCTCTGGATTATCCCTTGATGGGAAGTCAAATAAAATTCTAAGACATCTTGTCATCTCTTTTAGGCCTACATTATTATTAACTTTTGTCTACTTTTTTCAAATGATTGTAAATTTAGAAACTTTTATTTTATTATCCTTAAATGAATTGAGTCCTTCCCCTTCCCCAGAGGGCTCTGCGGTCGAGTGGAAGTGGGCTTGTCGTACATATACTAATAATATATATCTAGTGGTATATAAGCAGTCCATTGTGTTGATTGCGAGGGTCGAGGACAATAACATCCATCCCCCTTTTGGTTGCTTTAGCAAGGGGCGCAAAGGGCGCAAGGGCGAGCGTGCGCATCGATAGCTAGGATTTCACCAAGTGGGAAATGGTCTTAAAAGTTGATGGCTTCCGGAACACATCGAAATAATAATACGATTACATACAATAGCCGAATGGATTCGCTCTTTGCTCCATACACATAGACTGAGGACCATTTGACAATTAAACACGTGTTCATGACGTCATGCTCCACAGTATTATTATAATAGAGACGGTGAATAAACATCCCTTTATCTATCTATCTATTCCCTATTCTGGCGCCCACATGTTTATATATCCTAGTACTATTCTATTAGTAAGATTTATGGTTTCTCAAAAATTATTTGTATGTCTATGACATTTGGGATTGATAGAATGGTGGAAGAGCAATTTTCTTAAAAATAAGTAATATAACGATGGTAAATAATATTTCAAAAAATATTTATCTCAATTAGGCTACTTAAAATTTAATTAATTCATGAATAGAACAAATTATTTTGATGTCTTTCGTCATCAAATATAAGGTGGAATTTTCTAGCCTATATTAAATAGAACCTAAAGAGGAGCAAATATTATTCAGCAAAATTTTTATAAATATTTAAAAAAAATACACTTTAAAAATTTTAAAGGTATTGTTTAATTGATATAATTTTTACTGGTTTTAGAAAAGACTATTATTCTATTAATAATAAAAATATGTTAAATCTCTAGAAGATTAAACATTTTTTTTAAATTTCGGCATCTGAGGCCATTTAGACCCAGTCTCCATTATTAGAAAAATTTTAATTGCTTGAAACGGGAAGCGAACCCCTGAGCCCTAGTAAAAAAGATCAGTGTTCTAACACTGTACTATGGCCTTCTTAAATCTTTCTATCAACATATTTGAATCTAAATTGATCGCAGTAAAAATTGTTTTAGATTTTTGATTAGGACTACTTGAAAAAAAGCTTTAATTCTATTTTTCATTATTTTTAAAAATCCTTTACATTTTGTGAAATGTGTAGATTTAAGCCATGTCCCTACCACTTGCCGGGGCTATATATTAATTCTGGCCTCTTTCCCCTCTTCCTCAAAAAAGTTTAAATTTTAAATCCGAATACATGCCCAGATTGAAAAAAAATATTTATTTTTTTTTTTAAATTTATTTTTTGGCTTTTGGCAAGAGGCTATCCCGCAAAATATTTCAAAATATTCTTTTTTTCTTGAGTTTTAAAAATAATTTAATTTTTTTTTTGTTAATTTATGGTTCACGTTTAAAGACTCCGGCGCCCTCTATCTGCTCCCCTGTCGGATATTTATAAAGTCAAAAACGGCGTTTGATCGGCTGGAGAAAAGAAAGCTAGTGGAAACTGAATCGGAGCCCACGAATATCATGAGTGTGGAATTGTATATTACTCTTCATTAATTTTTTAATCAATGCCCCAAATTCACTTTAATAAAACAAAAATCAAAATGCCCAAAGAAAGTTAACTTAATTTAAAAAGATGGAAATATCATCTTTAATATTACTGTATTAATTGGAATATCTCCATCAATCTAGTTAATATCAGAATAGTTGGGAAAGTTTTACTGAGCATTTAGTGAGTCTGTTCTTGTGGGGGATGAATGGACCAGATAAGAGACTGGCGAGGCGAGGCGACAAGGCGGCTCTATCGATTGGAGCCCCGGTTTTTACGAGAGGCAGCCGCCCTTTGGAAGGGAAGGGTATCTGTTAGGGTGGGAGGATAATGCCGATCGTTCATTGGCTGAGCACTCGCCCCGCGCGTTTCCCCATTGGCGGAAATACCGCCACCCCCGCGTAAAACACACCGCCTGAGGAAGACATCGACGCCAACGCGACGGCGCCTCCCTCTTCTTCTGGCGCACCTAATCGCCCAAGAATCATGTCAAGTGTTCGTCCTCTCTTCCTCCTTATGCACCCTTCTTTTTCTCTCCCCTTTGGAGAATCAGAGCAACGTTTCGTTACATGGAACATCTTCATTTTGCGATTTATTACTGGCCATTATTTCACTTTCCATCCGATAATTAATTATTTGAACAGATGAATGAGAAATTTTATTTTTATCAAAAATTAATTTAAAAAATCTGCTGTGACTGGCGCACAGCACACCAGATCTCGTATTTAAATAACAAAGACCCTTTTACACTCTTGAGAAATTTCACTCATATACAGGCAGACACACTGAGGTGCAAGCCATTTTACTTTTTTGTGGAATCAAAAACTTCAAAAGGGATAAAAAATTTCGATATTCATTGAATTCTTGATGCGATCGTATTACTTTTTTCTACATATTATTGTATATATAATATCAATAAGAAGAAGAAATAGTCTAAATAATCAGATATTATTTTTTTTATGGAATTCATATTGAATATAATTAAATCTACTGTATTTTAATTCTCTTCTTTTTTTACTTTCTCTTACCTATGTATATATGTAATATATATATAGAGAGAAGTATTGGATTCATGCTCAAAAATTCGATGTCGAGATTTTGATGGATCTTCACGTTTTGAGGTCCCCTGAATCCAAAAAAAGTGGTTTTCGCGACATGGTCTGTGTGTGTGTGTGTGTGTGTGTGTGTCTTGTCTGTGAACAAAATATCTCAAGACCGAAAAGAGCTAGTAGGTTGAAGTTTTATATTTAAGTTAGGCACCCCCCATGGGACGTGACACGAAGCTTTTGAACAAAATCGACCAAAGAGTAGTAGTACTTTACTGATGCACTTTTTCAGTTTTTTTTTCAATTTTCTCAAAATTCGCTCCAACTATTTTGTTTAAAATTCAAAAATCAATTATTTTTTAGATTCTCTATAAAATGTATATTCTCATTTTGTCATTGAAATCTTCTGAAGACCACTCTTTACTCTTGTACTCCATAGAAAAGATAGAAGAAATGGTTGCCTTGGTAACAAAATATAAATATTTTCACATATAAATTTTACATCTTGAAAATCGACTGTACCGTACTGTCGGAAACTAAATACATGTTGACACAAAAAAAATCTGGTGAGACAAGCACAGTACACAACTTTCGATTACTGAATCCAGTAGCACAAAGATTTTTTTTTTTACCACGCAGCTATACTCGGCGGACTTCAAAATGTGTATATCCATCAAAATCTCGGACATTGAATTTTTTGATATGAACTAATACTTTCTCTCTATATATATTCATATATAGATAAGAGAAAGTAAAAATATTTACAATTAATTTGTCTTTGGGTGCGATAAGTATCTTGAATCCATTAGGTACAAGCTCGATAGGTTAATTTTTGGAAAAGTAGATCGCCATCGATAATTAAATCATTAAAAAAAAAAAAAATTTTCTGACTAAAGATAAACTTATAGTGATGGGTAGAATATTATATTTCATAATAATTTAATATATCACTATATTTACTAGTAAACGAAAGTTTCCTTTTTTTAAACCGTAGGTTTTAATTGATAAAGACCAGTTTCGCCTCCCATTGGATACCGAAAGCGGCCATTTGGGCAAAGATAATGTTGGTGTTGACAGAAGACACGTCACGGACTATTACACCTCAAATGTCTATATTTCTTCAGATTATATGTTTCCGTTTCTTCAACAACTTTAATCATACTTGCATGTCGAGAGAGAATTTCACTAAATAAAAAAAAGAGAGAGAGAGATTAAAAAACTCAATTCAACAACATTTGTATACTAATGAATAAAAAAATTTGAGAATTTATATAATTTTATCAAATTACACGTTTTGTTATATAAAATAGCAATTACAATTTGCTTATTGATAATAAATAAAATTCTTTACCATTATTTCAAGTTGGTAATTATTTAATCCGTTTTGCACAGTTATTATTTCCTTTAGATGAATAAAAGACAGGAAAATGCAGTTGAACCAGATAGAAAATTTCTACTAATTATACAGATCAACTTATCAACGAAACAAATTTTCGCTATTATTTACGATGATTTGATTTGATATTAAGTGATACTTTTAGTGAATTAAAATTGATTGACTTGTTAAAATTTTCAATTATAAAAAGTGATTCCTTAAATTTTCTTTTAAATGGTTCTTCTCTTTAGAGGAAAAATTTTCAATTGAATGCTCAATATAATAAGAATCGAAAGACGGGTGTCCATTTATTAATAGCACAAAGTAGACCTGGGTACTATTTGAAAATTATACCCCTATTATTAAAAAAAAAAAAAATTATTAGGTAGGCCCAAAGATTTTTTTTAATCCGTTAAAATAATAACTTTGCTGAATACGTAACTTAGTTACTGAGAAAATTTCAAGGAAATAGAAAATCAATTTTTTTTCAAAAAAATTCGATTCTTTCCGCTTCCGTTAGAGCTACATTATAATTTTCTAAAAACATTTTTAATTCACTAAAAGTATCACTTAATATCAAATCAAATCATCGTAAATAATAGCGAAAATTTGTTTCGTTGATAAGTTGATCTGTATAATTAGTAAAAAATTTTCTATCTGGTTAGCTGCATTTTCCTGTCTTTTGTTCATCTAAAGTCACTAATAACTGTGCAAAACGGATTAAATAATTACCAACTTGAAATAATGGTAAAGAATTTTATTTATTATCAATAAGCAAATTGTAATTGCTATTTTATATAACAAAAACGTGTAATTTGATAAAATTATATAAATTCTCAAATTTTTTTATTCATTAGTATACAAATGTTGTTGAATTGATAGTTTTTAATCTCTCCTCTCTTTTTTTTTATTTAGTAAATTTCTCTCGACATGCAAGTATGATTAAAGTTGTTGAAGAAACGGAAACATATAATCTGAAGAAATATAGACATTTGAGGTGTAATAGTCCGTGACGTGTCTTCTGTCAACACCCAACATTATCCTGGCCAAATGGCCGCTTTCGGTGTCCAATGGGAGGCGAAACTAGTCTTTATCAATTAAAACCTACGGTTTAAAAAAAAAAGGAAACTTTCGTTTACTAGTAAATATAGTGATATATTAAATTATTATGAAATATAATATTCTACCCATCACTATAAGTTTATCTTTAGTCAGAAAATTTTTTTTTTTTTAATGATTTAATTATCGATGGCGATCTACTTTTCCAAAAATTAACCTATCGAGCTTGTACCTAATGGATTCAAGATACTTATCGCACCCTAAGACAAATTAATTGTAAATATTTTTACTTTCTCTTATCTATATATGAATATATATAGAGAGAAAGTATTGGATTCATATCAAAAATTCAATGTCGAGATTTTGATGGATATACACATTTTGAAGTCCGCCGAGTATAGCTACGTGGTAAAAAAATTCTTTGTGCTACTGGATTCGGTAATCGAAAGTTGTGTACTGTGCTTGTCTCACCAGATTTTTTGTGTCAACATGTATTTAGTTTCCGACAGTACGGTACAGTCGATTTTCAAGATGTAAAATTTATATGTGAAAATATTTATATTTTGTTACCAAGGCAACCATTTCTCCTATCTTTTCTATGGAGTACAAGAGTAAAGTGGTCTTCAGAAGATTTCAATGACAAAATGAGAATATACATTTTATAGAGAATCTAAAAAATAATTGATTTTTGAATTTTAAAAAAAATAGTTGGAGCGAATTTTGAGAAAATCGAAAAAAAACTGAAAAAGTGCATCAGTAAAGTACTACTACTCTTTGGTCGATTTTGTTCAAAAAGCTTCGTGTCACGTCCCATGGGGGTGCCTAACTTAAATATAAAACTTCAACCTACTAGCTCTTTTCGGTCTTGAGATATTTTGTTCACAGACAGACAGCACACACACACACACAGACCATGTCGCGAAAACCACTTTTTTTGGATTCAGGGGACCTCAAAACGTGAAGATCCATCAAAATCTCGACATCGAATTTTTGACATGAATCCAATACTTTCTCTCTCTATATATATTACACATATACATAGGTAAGAGAAAGTAAAAAAAAGAGAAATTAAAATACAGTAGATTTAATTATATTCAATATGAATTCCATAAAAAAAATAATATCTGATTATTTTGACTATTTCTTCTTCTTATTGATATTATATATACAATAATATGTAGAAAAAGTAATACGATCGCATCAAGGAATCCAATGAATATCGAAATTTTTTATCCCTTTTTGAAGTTTTTGATTCCACAAAAAGTAAAATGGCTTGCACCTCAGTGTGTCTGCCTGTATATGAATGAAATTTCTCAAGCGAGTGTAAAAGGGTCTTTGTTATTTAAATACGAGATCTGGTGTGCTGTGCGCCAGTCACAGCAGATTTTTAAATTAATTTTTGATAAAAATAAAATTTCTCATTCATCTGTTCAAATAATTAATTATCGGATGGAAAGTGAAATAATGGCCAGTAATAAATCGCAAAATGAAGATGTTCCATGTAACGAAACGTAGCTCTGATTCTCCAAAGGGGAGAGAAAAGAAGGGTGCGCCAGGAGGGGAAGAGGACGAACACTTGACATGATTCTTGGGCGATTAGGTGGCCAGAAGAGGGAGGCGCCGTCGCGTTGGCGTCGATGTCTTCCTCAGGCGGTGTGTTTTACGCGGGGTGGCGGTATTTCCGCCAATGGGGAGCGCGCGGGGCGAGTGCTCAGCCAATGAACGATCGGTATTGATCCTCCCGTCCCACAGATACCCTTCCCTTCCAAAGGGTTATTGCCTCCAAAAAAACCGGGTTCCTAACTGATAGAGCTGCCTGTCGCCTCGCCTCGCCAGTCTCTTATCTGGTCCATTCATCCCCCACGAGAACAGACTCACTAAATGTCTCAGTAAAATCCTTCCCAATATTATGATATTAACTAGATTGATGGAGATATTCCAACTAATACAGTAATATTAAAGATGATATTTCCATCTTTTAAATTAAGTTAACTTTCTTTAAGTATTTTGATTTTTGTTTTATTAAAGTGAATTTGGGGGCATTGATTAAAAAATTAATGAAGAGTAATATTAATTCCACACTCATGATATTCGTGGGCTCCGATTCAGTTTCCACTAGCTTTCTTTTCTCCAGCCAATCAAACCGTTTTTGACTTTATAAATATCCGACAGGGGATCAGTTAGAGGGCGCCGGAGCTCCAACGTGAACCATTAAATGGCCAAAAAAAAAATTAAATGAGTTTTAAAACTTCTAAGAAAAAAAGAATATTTTGAAATATTTTGCGGGATAGCCTCTTGCCAAAAGCCAAAAAATATCTTTAAAAAAAAAAATAAATATTTTTTTCAATCTGGGCATGTATTCGGATTTAAAAATTTAAACTTTTTTGAGGAAGAGGGGAAAGAGGCCAGAATTAATATATAGCCCCGGCAAGGGTAGGGACATGGCTTAAATCTACACATTTCACAAAATGTAAAGGATTTTTTTAAAAATAATGAAAAATAGAATTAAAGCTTTTTTTCAAGTAGTCCTAATCAAAAATCTAAAACAATTTTTACTGTGATCAATTTAGATTCAAATATGTTGATAGAAAGATTTAAGAAGGCCGTAGTACAGTGTTAGAACACTGATCTTTTTTACTAGGGCTCAGGAGTTCGCTTCCCGTTTCAAGCAATTAAAATTTTTCTAATAATGGAGACTGGGTCTAAATGGCCTCAGATGCCGAAATTAAAAAAAAAAAAATGTTTAATCTTCTAGAGATTTAACATATTTTTATTTTTTAATAGAATAATAGTCTTTTTCTTAAAACCAGTGTACTATATCAATTAAACAATACCTTTAAAATTTTTAGTGGTATTTTACTTTCTCTTACCTCTATATATGTTAATATATATAGAGAGAGAAAGTATTATGATCATGTCAAAAATTCGATGTCGAGATTTTGATGGATATACATGTTTTGAGGTCCCCTGAGTCCAAAAAAGTGGGTCCCGCAAATTGGTCTTGTGTGTGTGTGTGTGTGTGTGTGTGTGTCTGTATGTGTGGACAGATTTTTAGCATGAAGGAGTTGAGCTAGCGGATTGAAATTTTATATTTAACTTAGGTACCTTTGAAGAATCTCAAAATAAGCTTTTGAACAAAATCGGCCAAAAAGTACTAGTACTTTACTGATGTACTTTTTCAGTTTTTTTCGATTTTCTCAAAATTCCCTCCAAGGATTTTTTTAAAATTTAAAAATCAATTATTTTTTAGATGCTCTTTAAAATGTATATTCTCATTTTGCCGTTGAAACCTTCTGGAGACCACTTTACTCTTGTTCTTTTAGCATGAAGGAATTGAGCTACCGGATTGAAATTTTATATTTAACTTAGGTACCTTCCCACACGCTCAAAATAAGCTTTTGAACAAAATCGGCCAAAAAGTACTAGTACTTTACTGATGTACTTTTTCAGTTTTTTTCGATTTTCTCAAAATTCCCTCCAAGGATTTTTTTAAAATTCAAAAATCAATTATTTTTTAGATGCTCTTTAAAATGTATATTCTCATTTTGCCGTTGAAATCTTCTGAGACCACTTTACTCTTGTTCTTCATAGGAAAGATAGAAATGGTTGCCATGGTAACGGAATTTAAATCTTTTTCTTTTTATTAGATTAAAAATCAATTATTATTTAAATTCCCATTTATTTGTGTCTTTAATTGCTTAGGAGAAAACATATATATATCTCTCTCTCTCTCACTTGCAAACATTATCGCCTGTCTCTCCGCCTTCTCTCATAGGCCTAATGTTAATTTCCTATAGGGATTTGTATGTTAATTTCGATTCAAAAGGGGGTCCCCTTGAAACTTTTTAGGCATTTAAAATTTTTTTTTCCAATTCTTATGAAATTTTGTATTTATTTACGATTCTCTATTGTGTATAAAATGTCCAAATATGAGATTAAAATTTTTAAAAATAACCATAGTTTATTTCAAGCAGTCAACATTTAAAATCCAAGTTTGAAACTAAGGTGCTATCGGAAACTAAATATATCTCGACACAAAAATCTGGTGTGACCAGCACAGTGCAACTTTCTCTTACCGAAGGGTAAGAGAAAGTTGTGTGCTGTGCGCCAGTCACACCAGATTTTTTTTTAAATATTTATAAAAAAATTTTGCTGAATAATATTTGCTCCTCTTTAGGGTCTATCGAATAGTAGGCTAGAAAATTCCACCTTATATTTGATGACGAAAGACATCAAAATAATTTGTTCTATTCATGAATTAATTAAATTTTAAGTAGCTCTTATTGAGATAAATATTTTTTGAAATATTATTTACCATCGTTAATATTACTTATTTTTAAGAAAATTGCTCTTCCACCATTCTATCAATCCCAAATGTCATAGACATACAAATAATTTTTGAGAAACCATAAATCTTACTAATAGAATAGTACTAGGATATATAAACATGTGGGCGCCAGTAATGAGGGAATAGATAGATAGATAAAGGGATGTTTATTCACCGTCTCTATTATAATAATACTGTGGAGCATGACGTCATGAACACGTGTTTAATTGTCAAATGGTCCTCAGTCTATGTGTATGGAGCAAAGAGCGAATCCATTCGGCTATTGTATGTAATCGTATTATTATTTCGATGTGTTCCGGAAGCCATCAACTTTTAAGACCATTTCCACTTGGTGAAATCCTAGCTATCGATGCGCACGCTCGCCCTGCGCCCCTTTGCGCCCCCTTGCTAAAGCAACCAAAAGGGGGATGGATGTTATTGTCCTCGACCCTCGCAATCAACACAATGGCCTGCTTATATACCACTAGGATATATATTATTAGTATATGTACGACAAGCCCACTTCCACTCCGACCGCAGAGCCCCTCTGGGGAAGGGGAAAGACTCAATTCATTTAAGGATAATAAAATAAAAGTTTCTAAATTTACAATCATTTGAAAAAAAGTAGCCAAAAGTTAATAATAATGGTAGGCCTAATAGAGATGATAAGATGCCTTAGAATTTTATTTGACTTCCCATCAAGGGCGGATCCAGAGGTGTTTCTCGAAGGGGGGGGGTAATCTGGTGGGATTATCGCACAGCACACTATTTTTTCTTAATTTCGGTAATTTAAAGACGTATTCTGTACTTGTTTGCCAGAATATAGGCCTAAATACAAAACAAATTTTTAAGTATTATTTTTTAAAAACACCCCTTCACACACACATTCACATAGTCTTTTCGACAACCTAGGCCATATAGAGACTTTGACGATAACCGTTATATTATTAAGCTTGATATATATATATTTGGGGTCCAGGCATTCTTATTTAAGCCATTTTGAATCAAAATGGCTTAAATAAAATCATTGGACTGCCTGGGAACCCGCGGCCCTTAGTATACAAGACCAGCACGCTAACCCCTACACCAAGCCCACGGGCCAGAATATTTTTTTAATTTTTTTTATTTATTACAAAATTTGTTTTCAATCAAATATTATTCTTGTAAAGAAATCTAAGGAAAAAAATCTAAGAACCTGAATGAAGCTCAATAATTTTATTTTCTCTGGCCTTCTATACTAAGGGTCGCGGGTTTGGATCCCAGGCAGCCCGATGACTTTGCCATTTGGATTCCAATACATATATTATTAAAAATCCAAGCATCGTTAAACTCTTATATGGCCTGAGTCGAAAAAACTGTGAGTGGGAAAAAAGTGTTTGTTTTTTTTTGTTTTTTTTTTTTTAGATAAAAAAAATTTCTTTTTTTTGGCATCTAAAGATCAAATAGAAAAGACAATAAATACTCCCTATAAATTTATTTCAAATACAATCAGCGAATTAAAGAAGTATCTGAAGAGAATTGAGCAACAGTCACCAAGATTATAGTTTAGCGATGCCAAAGCGCGTCTGAATAATGGATGGCCATTCCATAGATTGGAATAAGTGGTACGCGAAAAAAAGTTTGAGAACCTCTGAGAATTCAAAGGAAAAACAATTGAAATTATAATTTTTAACTCTCATCACACTTGAAAATAATCCTATTATAATGATCTAAGAAAAAGATGCAATACTTTTTTTATACACTTAAGTATATTTATTTTTGTGACAACCAAAATACTATAAATAATTTATATATTCGTAAAGGGGGGGAAGGATTCTTCTTTCTAAAAATAAGGGAAGGGGTGAGATTATCCCACAAATCGAAATTCTAAATGGCCTGCTTCCAAAAATGCATTTCCATCTGAAGGGATTAAAGGGAGCTTAATAGCGAATAGTTTGTGTGTTGAATTTTATTGACTATAAATGAATTGAAAATTTATCTGCAGCGGTTCTTATGGTGGAAGGGGAAATGGTGGGGTGGAGGGGGAAGGGGGGCTTGAACCCCCGCAATGCGACCATCACGATTATTTATGAGGCGTGTATAAAAGTTTCCGTAAGTCTGCGGAATTAACTTCTTAAAAACTCCCTCTTCCTCACAAACAAACACCAATAAAATAAAAACTTGGATTTTTGTTTAATTTAGATTAATTCGAGAAGTTATAATTATAATTGGCTCAAAGAGAGAGAAATATTATCTTTTCCCATCATCATTACGATATTGTGAGAAAAACGAATGGTTCACCCCACCCAAGAAAATATATACGCCCTTGATATCAAAATGTGATTATTTCAGTAATTTTTTTGAAGGTCTTAAGCCCTAATGCATTCAGGTCAAGTTAAAATTTAAAAAGTTTTTTATTTTATTTCTAATAAAAGTTGCCGGGTGATTAAGGGTGGGTCCAAAGGAGTTTTTCGGGGAGGAGGGAGGTAATCTGGTGCAAGTGGTCGCACAGAACACAACTTTCTCTTAATTTCGGTAATTTAAAGCTGCATTCTGAAATTATTTACAAAATTTTTGGAGTAAAAATAGATTTGAACACACAAGGCGACAGACAGATTTTAAGGGACCGACTTTTTTACTTTCTCGTACCTCTATATATATGTTAATATATAGAGAGAGAAAGTATTGGATTCATGTCAAAAATTCGATGTCGAGATTTTGATGGATCTTCACGTTTTGAGGTCCCCTGAATCCAAAAAAGTGGTTTTCGCGACATGGTCTGTCTGTCTGTCTGTCTGTGTGTCTGTCTGTGAACAAAATATCTCAAGAACGAAAAGAGCTAGGAAGTTGAAATTTTATATTTAAGTTAGGCACCTCCCATGGGACGTGACACGAAGCTTTTGAACAAAATCGACCAAAGAGTACTAGCACTTTACTGATTCACTTTTCAGTTTTTTTCGATTTTCTCTAAATTTGCTCCAACGATTTTTTTAAATTCAAAAATCAATTATTTTTTAGATTCTCTATAAAATGTATATTCTAATTTTGTGATTGAAATCTTCTGAAGACCACTTTACTCTTGTACTCCACAGAAAAGATAGGAGAAATGGTTGCCATGGTATCAAAATATAAATATTTTCCCATACTTATAAATTTTACATCTTGAATTCAATTGTACCCTACTGTCGGAAACTAAATACATGTCGACACAAAAAATCTGGTG
>JAKCPI010005656.1:0-20923 GCA_023213315.1 Euborellia annulipes
CTATTTTTAAGAGCAGCCGACTCTCGACTGCTTCTTTCTATAAAATTATATAAGTATAGTCTTTGGATAAGGCCAGGTCAGAAGATTAAGCTCTTGATCATAGAAGCAAGGTGCAGAGCGAGTGACACAATAGAAGGAAAGAATCTTCAGCCTTGAGGATAGGCAACCAATACACTTAGGTGTCGAATTGGAAGTCTCGAAGCTCCCTCAGCCTTACGACTTTTGTTAAAAAGATGTAGTATTTTATATTTATTTACATTTAATTGAATAACGGAACATGGCTGTATGTTTAATAGGAAAGAGGATGCAGTCAATAAATGAGCCTCTAATTAATATAATTAAGCACTCTTTATTAAAACGTTTCGGCCGGTTCCCGCCATCTTCAACCTTCAAAGAGCATATTCAAATTTTTTATAGAAAAATAGAGTTATCGTTGTTGTTGAACTTCGCGGTATCACTCGTAGGTATTTTAAGATAAATTACATTCACTTGACAAAGAATGCAAATAACTTTATAAACGACAACTCTATTTTTTGTATAAAAAATTTGAATATGCTCTTTGAGGGCTGGAGATGGCAGGATTGATCCCGGTCGAAACGATCTAATAAAGAGTACTTAATTATAATTAAGCTTTTATTTAATAATTATTAAATAGAAGCTGAAATATTGGCTGTATCCTCTTCCCTATTCAACAATTAACATATTAAGTTGATTTATGTATTCTCTCATTGTATTTACATAATTAATAAATATAAAATTTTGTAATTTTGTTGATGAATTTGTATTTACATCCTATGAAGTACTTTTTTTTTTTTTTATTTTTCTTGCTCTCTCTTTAAAAAATATAAAAAAAGAAGAAGGAGAGAAAATTTATTTTAAAAAAAAAAACTTTGATAGTCTTAAAAAGAAAAGAATTTTTAAATTAAAAAAAAAAAAAAAAAAAAAAAAAAAAAGAAGATTAATACCTTCCTCAGGAAGCCTGAACCTTCACCTCGAAATGACCCTCAAGAATAAATGCATAAAAAAAATCCTTAAAGGTTTTTAATTGTTAAAAAATGTAATTGAATTTTTTTACTTCTGATGGTCTCCTCCTACCTTTCCTATAAAGTACAATAATAAAGTGTGCTCAACCAATTTTGAGTCCAATTCATTTGAAAGAGTATCAAAAAATTAATTGATTTTTGAATTTTATTTTTATTCAAAACCGATAGATGCATGACATAGAGCGAATTTTTAGAAAATCGAAAAAAAAAACTCAAAAAGTAGGCCTACATCAGAAAAGTACTAAATTTTCCTTGCTTTATTTTGAACCCACATACATAGACAGACCATTTTGCGAAACCCACTTTTTTAGACCAGAGAGCCACAAAACGTGTATTTCCATCAAAATCGAATTTTTTACATGTTAGATACGAGAAAATAAAAATGCTTCTCCTTTATCCTCCAAACTATGGCATGTATAAATAAAAAAATCGCCTTTAAGAGAAAGTACAAATTAACAGAGTAGTTTAAAGCGATGAGAGTGCCGTTAAAATTATGCAAAAGATTCCAAAATGAATGGTTTGAATGTTTGTTTTGGTAACCTGGCAAAGGAAGAGCCTTCGGGATATATTAGCCAGTTGGAAGCGAACTAAAGTATAGGAAATGCTTATCTTCCCCTCAGGAAGCATTCGAACTGATTTACATGAGGCCAACGCAAAAGCAGAATCCATTAGGCCAGACATCGAGGAAATTTAATGCAATATGCTATTAGACCCCCTTTTTAGAGCAAATGGATTCTCTCGCAAACAGATAGCCGATTTAAAAAAAAGTTAGCCGGCCATATTTTATATTTCGATCGTCAAAATAGAATAACTTTGACAGCAGCAAATGGAAGAAAATAAATAGAGATAAATAATAATAAAAAAAAAAACGATGGATGAAAGAAAATCAGCATAACATATAAATTAAATTTAATGAAATAAAAATAGAAAAAAAAATTGTTTTCTAAATCACGCCAATCAATTCATCTTTTGTATAAATGATTAGAGAGAAATGCCTCCAAAAATTAGCATGAAAATAGATTTAAAAAATAGCCTTCTTAAGGCATGAACATTTTTCGCATTATTATTTATTCAATTAGATTAGGAGGGGATGGGAGACAGCAGCCAGGTAAAATAAAAAAACGTTATGTTCTGTCGTCGACGTTTCGAGCGCTAGTCGCGCATCTTCAAGGCAAGCAGAATTGTCAAAAATAAGTACAGGTGGTGTGGTACTGTATATTATTATCATGCATAAACATGTCCGTACAAATTTGCATCGTTTTAAAAAGTGCAATGAACAAGACCTTTCAACAACTAACTATGCGACTGGAACAGCAAGTGATGTTTATGCATGATAATAATATACAGTACCACACCACCTGTACTTATTTTTGACAATTCTGCTTGTCCTGAATGAGTGCGACTAGCGCTCGAAACGTCGGCGACAGAACATAACGTTTTTTATTTTACCTGTCTGCTGTCTCCCGGGAAGGCTCCCGTCCCCTCCTAATTTAAATATCTACAGCCATTAAACTCAACAATTTATTCAATTAGATTTAAATTTTCTTGCAATTCTGTGAGGGTGTGCTGAATATGTTGGTTTTTAAGCATTACTGACAAGGACTTGCGCAATTTATTCAGTTCCGGCTCACTTTGTGGCCATCATCAGGTCTATAAAAATCATATCATTAATCTTATATTATTTTTGTAGACCTGATGATGGCCACAAAGTGAGCCTGAACTGAATAAATTGCGCAAGTCAGTTGTCAGTAATGATTCTGCAAAAAAGAAAGAAAATTGTTTTTTTTTTCTATTCTGCAAAACACCGTACATCTCGTAAAAGTAATTCCCACAAAGCATAAAAGATAATGTTTGTGTTTGATATGTATGAATTGGCAAAAGTAGCTTCCGTGGCACTTCTTATGTTTTTAGAAATTAAAAATCATTTTTTAATTAATATTTTGCTAATTTCTAACGACCTCCATTATTTATTTATTTTGGAATTCTCAGATTTCATACTCCATTTACAAATTTTGGCAGCTTCAGTTCATAGTCCAGCTGATATAACTTTTAATATATTCCGAAGTTAATGAAATTATTACAGGTTATTTGGGGGTACTCTAGAATGTCTATCCAAAGTTTCCGACCTCGAGGACCGTGTGCTAACTTGGGGGAGGAGGCAAACCTCAAGTTTTTAACTTTTTTCAGCTTTTCGCTTATATCTCGTAAACTAAGAATATTTTGTCAACTATAGTACTAAAAAAAAGATGTAGATCATTGGATTTGCTAAAATTTGGTTCATCAAACGAATTTGTAGACTCGAGATACGGCCAGTCAAGTTAAAGATGTAAAATTTTGCATTTGACCGGCTCTATCTCGATTAATATTGGGTCTACGAATTCTTTTTATCTAAAATTTTTACCAAAATTTAGAAAATTTAATGCTCTATAACTTTTTTTAGTTCTATGGTCGGCAAAATATGCTTAGTTTTCGAGATATACACAGGGTCCTCGAGGTCGAAAACTTAGGATAGACCCTCAGAGTACCCTCAAATAACATTTTTATCATTTAAGAATATTTTCCCGAAACCTCTTTATTTTTCATTATATCAAATGGACTATCAATTTCGATTTTTTTTACGATTATACCTACTTTTTCTACCCAACCTACGGTTGTTGAACAAAGTTAAAAATTATTTTTTTAAATGTGCATTCTATAATAATAGCACCTTAATTTTTTGATGCCACTTCCTTAATTTCTCTAATTATATTTTATTAAGTTATTAGACACAGTGATAAGCAAACAAAAAGAATTTTTTTTTATATTTATCACCACCATCTTCTGCTTGTTAAATTTTTGCTATTTTTCAAAACAGATTTTATCTCATAACGAAAAAATTTAAGGTATAAATAAGACATTTAAAATATTCTAGCGGTTGTTTGCGTTAAATTTTTGCCGATAAAATTATTATATAATTATCATTAATTTTTTTCCGAATTTAAATTTTCTATTTAACTTGAAATAAGATCCATGTAATTTCTCATCGTAAAAATAAATGTTTATGTTGGTTAATAACACAGGAGAGGCGTCTTTATTCGAATAATATAGAGAGATTAAATCAAGCGGCTGTCTGTATACGTCATTAATTTTGACTTAATTAAAAAAATATAGTCCTATATAAAAACGGAATATGGGAAATTGTTTTTGAGTTGAAGTTAAGAATCTTAATTAGATTTTAGAGCATAAGCAGAAAATTAAGTAAGAATCATGATCATGATTGGAGAATTTAAATAAGTATTAGTAATCATCAAACGCGTTTTTTAGATATTTAATATTACAAAAAAATTAAAATTTTCAAGTTTCTTTCATAAACAAACCAGGATAGGAGGGAGGCTCTTGCTTCACGCCTTGTTAATTTACTAAAATATTATTCAAGATTTTTATAAAAATTAAATTTTTCAACCGATTTGTATTTATATAATTACTAGTTATACTTTGGCCTTCCATCTCTTCAGGAAATTTGCTTTTTTGAACATCTAGCTCTTATACAAATAAACCAGAGTTTATTTTTTTTAAGTCTTTACCGCCCCCCTATCCCAAACGCGGGGGGTTGGGCCCCGGGGGTCCGAGGATTTTTTTTTAACCCTTTTGGTTACCAAGGGGTTTTGAAAGAAATGCCTCAACCCCCAATATATATATTTATTCCTTCAACGTTTTTCTTCTAAAATTTTTAAAGGCCTTTGGTGGAGAAAAGGGTGGGGGGGTGGGGGGGGGGGGGGGGGGGGAGAAAGAGAGAGAGTGTTAAAAAAAAAAAAAAAAAAAAAAAAAAAGTCTTTACGCCATCATAAGCCTGTTTAATGATTTTGATTAAAATTCATAATTCAAGTATTTTTTAGTTCCTTTTCAGAGGGGGGGGGTGGAGGGGGGAGATATATTCCCAGTGCCTTTTCAGCTCCACCTTAAAATTCTAATAAAAAAAAAAATAATTTTGGTGTTTTATCTAGGAAAGCAAAAAAAAAAAAAAAAATAAGAAAAGCTGACATGGAATCTTTAATTGACAATTTTGTATTCCTAAAGGCAAGGGGAGCGACCTATTATATAAAAACAGGCGATTTTGACAAATTTGAAAATATTATCAAAATGAAAATATTATTAGTTGATTCTTATGATTCAAAAAATAGAATTGTAATGATTAAAATATTTCTTGAATGCTAAGCTGAAAGTAAAAGCTAAACGATTGTAAATTTGCTTTGAATAAATTGAAAATAGTTTAATGCGCAGTAGCGAAACTAGGTGGGGGCGAAGGGAGGTGCCTGCCCCCTCCGCCCCAGGCGCTTCAAGCCTTTGGCGCCCCTCGATACAGACATAGGCGCCCTAGGGCATCTAAAATAAACCCCAGGGACGGTGATTTTATCATATTCTTTCGATAGATTGTTCAAAAAATTGATAGATTTCTTTAAAATTATATTACAACTTAAAAAATGGCGCCCTAGTTGAGCTTCGCCCCCATCGCCCTCAAAGGCTAGTTACGCCGCTGTTAATGCGAACTTCTGAGCCTTAGAGGCAAGAACTCTACCACTGTGCTATAGCACTATGGTTGGTTGTTCAAGAACTGTACAAATTTATTCACTTCACTGTATATGAATAAAAGGCCTAATAGGAATTTCAAAATAATTGTCTAATTCAGAGTTTCCCAACCTTTAGAAGTTCATTACACCGTTGGGAATAACATTAAACACTATGGGCACCCTTCCTTGAATTAAAGAAAAATTTAATTTAATATGTAAATTTAATGAAATATTATATAATAAGTAGCGTACACCATAACATAATAAACTTTACTACAGTCACTGAGTAAAAATATAATAGTTTTTGTTAGTTTAAGTATTACGGTAATTTTTTGGTTTATCTCAAAATTTCGCGGCACTTTTGGGTGCCGGGGCACACCGGATGGGAACCACTGGCCTAATTTCTTTAAATCCTAATTTTCAATAATAAAATCGTTTAAAATATACTTTTTGATAACTAAACAAAGAATTTATAAAAAGTAAATAAATTTTTATTCATTCAATATCTTATAAATCTCCACAGCCATATTTTATTTCAATTTCCATAACACAAAGAAGGCTACGCTTTATTTGTCTTATAAGAAAGTGAATGAAAGAAATAGAAAAAAAAATCATGATTCTTTTTTCGTATTTTTTTTCGCCCTCGGAGTTGAGAGAGAGAAGGACGATGGGATGGATGGATGGGGGAAAAAAAGCTTTGAAATGTTTGTAAACTTTTAAGATGGTGAGTTTCAGTCGACCGATTGCGGGGAAAGAGTTTTATTTTTTTTTAAGGAGGTGGTTGGGGAGAGAGATTCGGGGGTTTCCGCTCAATGGTGAATATTCAATGGCGACGACGAGGGCGCAGGTTCTTCTTCTTCAAAAGGGGAACAAACACTAACAGATAAGTCTAACCTCTAACAGAGATCAACAATTGTATATAACCTATCTTTATATATATATATATATATATGAGAGAAAAAAAGTTTAAGCTGAATGTAATCAAAAAGTTGAGAAAAAGTCAAGTCACAGGGGGAAGGGAAAATATAACTTTTATATGGACAGAAAAAAATATTTTTATAAAATCAGAGATATGTTAACAATTAAAATGGGGGCGGATAAAAATATTTTGATTATATAAACTTATGAAATTTTAAGTATAAAGGACCACAAACAGTTGTGCACAGGATTGTTCAAGAATTTTTTTGAAGAAAAATTAATTTCATTGCATACTTTCTGAGAAAAAAAATAATAAAATTTTAGCAAGCAAAGTAAATTTAATCTATATTTGTCACCTTATGCACTGTGAATTGTAAAGGAAAATATTGTAAAATCTTAAAATGGCAAATGGAGCTATTTTACTCTGGTCTGATGTCAAAAAAAGTATTTTATTTATCTATCTATGGTATTGGGGGGGGGGGGGCCCGAACACCGCAGGGAAAATTTTTTGACGAAATTAATTTTCCCCGCAGGGTGGCAAAATTTTTGTGGACGAAACTATATTTTTTCGCAGGCAGGAAAAATTTTTTCCCTCTGTCAACAAATTCATTTTTCCTTTTTTTTTTTCGGAACACGAAATTTTTTTCGGGGAGGGGGCCTCCTGCTTATATATCCTCTGTTCACTGTAAACCCGCATATATGTATATAGATTTGGAAAATTTCAGGGAGGGGGCGGGCCCCCTGAAAAGAATGGAAAATATAATGGCTATAGGATTAAATTCTGTAGACCTTTGACGCGGTTCACTTCCAACTTCCAAGACTAATTTTATCGTAAATTTTTATTTTATTACTTTCTCTTACCTATGTATATATGTAATATATATATAGAGAGAAAGTATTGGATTCATGTCAAAAATTCGATGTCGAGATTTTGATGGATCTTCACGTTTTGAGGTCCCCTGAATCCAAAAAAGTGGTTTTCGCGACATGGTCTGTCTGTGTGTGGGTGTGTGTGTGGGTGTGTGGGTGTGTCTGTGTTCAATTTTAAGCATGAAGGAATTGAGCTATGAGGCTGAAATTTTATATTTAAGTTAAACATCCTCCTGGACCGGAAAAATAAGCTTTTAATCAAAATCGGCCAAAGAGTACTAGTACTTTACTGATGTACTTTTTCAGTTTTTTTCGATTTTCTCAAAATTTGCTCCAACGATTTTTTTTTAAATTCAAAAATCAATCATTTTTTAGATGCTCTTTAAAATGTATATTCTCATTTTGCGATTGAAATCTTCTGAAGACCACTTTACTCTTGTATTTCATAGGGAAGATAGGAGAAATGGTTGCCATGGTAACAAAATATAAATATTTTCCCATACTTATAAATTTTACATCTGAATTCATATGTTCCGTACTGTCGGGAACTAAATACATGTCGACACAAAAAATCTGGTGTGACAAGCACAGTACACAACTTTCGATTACCGAAGGTAAGAGAAAGTTGTGTGCTGTGCGCCAGTCACACCAGATTTTTTTTTATTGTAAACAACAATAAGAAAAATTCATTTTAAAAAATGAATTTGCGGTTGTAAGAAATTTAATATAAATATTCGGAAAAAATTTTCAAATTTGGTCTCCCATCACAAGTACAAATAAGCACCCAGACAGCCTGAAATATTCCAGCAATATTGCAGAAATATTGCGAATCTTGCATAAATTGCCAATATTGCAGGAATATTGCATCAATATTGCAAATCTTGCAAAATATTGGCAACATTGCTGCAATATTGAGCGGCAATATTCCAAACTAGGAATATTGCAGCAACATTGGAGCAATATTGTTGCAATATTCCTATGTCCGCCTTTTTGGAACATTGCAGTAATATTGCGGCAATATTGCTGGAATGTTGCTGTTTGAGCTGCAATATTGCATCAATGTTGCTGCAATATTTTCAATATTGAGCAAGATTGGCAATATTTCTGCAATATTGCTGCAATATTCCAGGCTGTCTGGACAGTGGCATAGCTAACTCTAAAAGAGAAAATTTCAAAAAGGTACCTTTAATTTGTATTTACTTACTGTGTCTAATAAAAGCTCCAAAATAACAAAATTCGATGAGTAGATGCCAATAGATGATAATGATACACTCTTATGCCAAATATTTCCTTCATTTGATTTATTAAATAAGTTTATATTTTTATTTAACCAAAATGAAAACAAGAACGTCAAGAAAATACAAGTAATCTGAAAAATATAAAATTTGAATTAGTTTAGCTCATTTTATTTTAATATCAATAAATATTGTATATGAAATTTACCTTATAATCCGAAAAACAACAAAGTTGTTTTTTTTGGGCCTCCTCCTCCCCTCATAGCCTTCCAATCCTCACCAAAATTAATATAGGCCTAACTAAAAAAAAAAAAAAATTAGTCCCATATTTTGATTATATCAATCACATAATGAAAATTTACTTACTTTAGCATTAAAAATTAATCTTGAAGACTTCTTTTATAAAATATATTAAAAATATATTTAAAAAAAAAAATAAAAAATTCATTTTAAAAGATGAGTTCGCGTTTGTAAGAAATTTCATATAAAAATGCAGAAAGTTTTCAAATTTGATCAATCACTCATCACAAGTTCAAATAAACAGTGGAGTTTGTGATTTTATATTAACAAAAATGAAAACAAAAAACTCAAGGAAATACAAATCATCTGAAAAATATAAAATTTGAATTAGTTTTGATCATTTTATTTTAATAACTATTGTAGGCCTATATGAAATTTACTTACTTATTAAAAATTTTGCGTATTTCTTAATCTTGTAGACTTCTTTTTCTTTAAAATAAAACAAAAACAAAATTCGGAAATAATTAAATAAAAAATAATGTACTTCACGAACAATTCTTTTTATTATTTGCATTAAAAAGAATATGAGAAATTTCAAAAAAGAATTGTGATTTATAATTCGAAAAACCATAAGTCGGGTGTCTGAAGAATGAGAATGAACGTGATTTTTTGGATTACGAGAAAACGAGAGACCAGGGGGGTTCCAGAAAGAAATCCTACCTAGCCTAACTAAAAAATACGAACGAATTGTAATTGTATGTACCCGGTCCCCACCATCAGATCGGTGGAGCCCTCGGGTCTGGTCCTGGCCTTAAGGGTATGCGTTATTTACATCAAGGCTATCCCTGGAAAAACGACATTCCTCCCTCAAAGATACAAAAAAATATCAGACTCCCTTTGCGTCATAAAAAGACGTATTTTCGCAAACACAAGAACACTTGAGAACCTGGGCCTCAATCTTTCAATCAGATCTGACCGCATCTCCTTATGAACAAATCAAAGAAAATATTATTCCTTTTACCTCTCTATTGGATCCTAAATACAAATACAATCAAGACCCTAACAAAACGGACAAGCTAAAGATTAGAGAAGGCACCTGAAGCTAATAACAACGACGAATCTCCAACAGAGGCTTAAATTGAAGAATATTCTCGTTGATTTGGTCCACTATTAGCTTCTTTCGGAGTAGCTGCAGGTTCGAAAATAAAATCCCTCTCGTTGGCATGGTGCATCCCTCCCCCCCCCCCTCTATGTTTAAACTATTAAACTACAATTTAAGGTGTGATGTCCCTCGATGAAGGAGAGAGAGGCATCCTCTCTCCCGATACAGGGGGGGGGGAAGAAGTTTAATATAATTTTTAATAAAATTTAAAAAAAAATTTAATTTAATTAATTAATTTGTTAATTAAGAGCTAAATTTTTTTGCAAATAATTTTTATAAAAATTTATATCAAATTTTTGAAAACTTTATTAATAAAATCGAAATTTAATTAAGAAATTATAAATTAAAATTTTAAAATGCAAATTAATTAGAAGTGAAAATTTTATTTATAGTTTATTCATTAAAACGATTATTTCTGAAAATTATCTATTGAAAAAAAATTTATTATTGTTTATTGATTTTAAAAAAGAGGTCAGCTGAAAAAAAACATCCTAAAAAAAATAATCTAATCTACCCCCTTCAAAATTCTTGCACCATGCAATTATTACCTTTGATACCGTCTCGGAGTTCTGTAAAGAAAAAGAAAAAAAATTCATTAGAAACAGATATTTAATTTATGTTTATGTTATATTATTAGATTTATGAATTTATATTTATGTGTGTATGTGTGTGTATGTGTATGTGGGTGTGTGGGTAGGAGAGTGTATGTTACCACCAGAATATGAAATATTTACCTCTCGGGCTACTGAAGTTCACTCGAAGCTCCATGCAGTCGTTGCGCTCAGCTTCTCAGCTTCAAAGTCTAATTGCACTGGCGAGACACACACACACACACAAATCTGTAAAAGAGAACATCGCTTTTATTAAAAGATATCAAAAGAAATTTGGAAATTTTCATTTAAAGTAACTTATATGTAGGGCTCGGATTTATAGGCACTAAAAATCTTTAAAATAGGCAGGCAACTAAGCACTAAAAATTATTAAAATAGGCAGTTAAAAAGGCATTTATTGTAAAAATAGGCATTTAAAAAGGCACTTAAAAGGCATTATTTAAGAAATAATATAAAAAAATTTAAAAAATTGATGTCTTATTTTTGGTAATCTGGTGTGACTGGTCGCACAGCACACAATTTTTTCTTAATTTCGGTAATTTAAAGGCGCATTCTGTACTTGTTTGCCAGCATATAAATACAAATCAAATTTTTAAGTACTAATTTTACATTAAAAATAATTTTTTTTTTGAAAAAAAGTTTTTTTTTTCAAATCTCGGGAGGGGGGGGGGGTAATTACCCCCTTTCCCCCCTTGAAATATTTTCTTGATAATTCAAAAAAATTTTAAATTTAGGCTATGTATAGCTCGTAAAAAAATGAAATTGGCTATTTGAACTAAAAATAGGCACTAAAAAAGGCATTTATAGATGAAATAGGCACTAAAACCCAGAATCGGCCAAAATAGGCATTATAGGCACTAACAAATGCCTCTTATTTTAATAAACTCATTTGGATCTGCCATGTCGCGAAAACCACTTTGCCCAGTTCTTTTTGGCCGATTTTGTACCAAATGTTATTTTCACGCCTCAGATGGGTGCCTAACTTAAATATAAAATTTCAACCTCTCCACTTTTTTGGACTCAAAGGACCGTAAAATATGTATATTTTCATCTTGACTTCGAATATTTGACATGAAGGCGAAGCTTTCTCACTATATATTACATAGACTATAGGTAAGAGAAAGTAATATTATATATGAAAATTATTTATGAATTTCTTAGTATATTTCATCTCCCCTCAAAGTTAAGCGTATAGGCCTATTTTCCTTAGGAAAATAAATAAATAAAGTCGACTAATATTTTGTTTCATCAGAAATGTAAAATATGATTGTATGATTACCCACCCCTTCACCTAAATACAATTTTCATATTTAAGCTGGGAATTAAATATGAACAAAAACATCAATTAGCTCAATTCATTGATACAATATCGAATTAAAACATCGAAAATGTTTGAACTTTAATCATCCGTGAAATGTTCTTTATTTATTATTGCCTCCGGGTTTCCGAGATAATTCCATAAAGCCCAAAACAATTGGATAATAAATACAGATAATAATAATAATAATAATAATGGCTTTTTTTAACTAAGTTTTTTGGCAACAAAATTAAACTAAAATCTGATCTCCATTTTGTTTGGGGATATAAAGAGACTCTTTTTCGTTTTCTTTTTCTTCTCTTTTTTTTTTTTTTTTTTTTCTTCACCACTTTAGAATCCAGTCCATTTATTCTCTATTTCCGTAATTTGTCCTCTTAACGGCGAGGGGGAGCCGAATCCATAAAAGATTTTAAGCTCTCAACTAAACTTTTTTAAACAACTGATTACATTTGGGAAGCCAATGTTTTTATTTTAATGGCTAAAGCCCCGGCGAATTATCGAGTTGAGTGGGTTTTTTTCTTCTTTTTTTCTTTCTTTTGTTAAGAAATGGAAACGAAAAGAGAAGAGAAAAAAAAGTGACAAACGAACAAGTTTTTAGAAAAGTTCCATTTAGAAAACACCCGGCGATCATGATGGATTCTTAATTAATATTAAATTAAAATAATACAATGAAAAAAAGAAAGCTTTAAAGCATATGTGATGCTAAAAAATACAATCAATTTTTGAGAATAATTATGGGAATTGCCATATGCCTATCTAGGGAATTTGGCTGCCCCCCCCCCCCCACCAGCCATCCTCGTTGGAGGGGCCATGGGACCATCTATCCTCCGGAGTGCCTGGAAAGCCCCATATTTTCTCAATTTTCTTGGGGCAGAGATCTTTCTGGGGGGGGGGGGGGGCAGGTCCCTGGCACCCCTAGTTACGCCCCTGGGAATTGCATTGATTCTATAAAAAGAGTTCAGGCCACGAAATGGCGTCACAAAACTTTTAAAATGAAAACTAAATTCTTAACCATATTAGGAGGGTTGATGAAAATTTCTTAACCACCAAAATTTACACCCAAACACTTCTAATGAATGGATAATTATGGACAGGAGCAGTCAATAAAAAATACTCTGTATGCTAGTTCTAACCTCGGAGACGTTTCGGTTCTTTTAATTTAAGAGTCATATATATAAAATTGGAGAGTTGGTCTGAGATAATATACAGATATAACAGACCAACTCTGTGCAATTTTAGATACTATCTAATCAGGGACGGATTAAGGGGCAACCGAAAAAATTGAAAAAGATTTAAAAACAAGTTATCCAAAGAAATTAAAATTTTTTATCTAAAATATATTTTTACCATTTATTTTAAACTATCAATTCAAATCACCTTAACTTAATTGGAAGATATTATTTAAAAAATTTTCATCTCCAGAGAAGCCCTCCTTCAAATTGAATGTTCCAACCAACCGCCCCCACCGAAAATCGCATCCGTCCCATGCGACAAAAATTTATTTAAATTGAATTGGCCATCAATCAATTTAAATAAATAGGGACGGGGTCTAAATGGCCATAGATGCTGGAAAAGACCTTAAATAATGAATTAAAAAAAAAAAACCGCCCCCACCGACAAAATTGCATTAATCAAGTTATAGCGTCCATTGAATGTAAGAAGCCCCAAGCGAGTGAGCCCCAAGCATATATTAGTCGTTAAATATATATTGTATAATTGACAATGACAATCAAAAATAATACTCTACGCCTTGTATTTTAACAATGAATTGTCCTGATGAAGGTCGTGATTGGCGACCGAAACGTCAACAAATAATAATTAAATAAAATTTTTTTTTTTTTAATTGTTATGTGATTAGATATTAACAATAAACACGCCATTATAAATCTGGTCATTTGGATTGCCTACCTATATTTTGCTAGGCAAACAAATTCTATAATCCTTGGAATAATTGCTGCCCATCACCCTCCCTTCCATTCAAATATGAATTTGTAAATCGCCATTTTTTATATACGCATATCATATTATTACAACTTCAATGAAGGTATAATAAAGATTAAATCTAGTTGAAAAGAAAAATTGATCATAGATATCTTTTTATTTCAATCTGTGCTGGTCACATCAGATACCATTTCGATGTTCAAACATTTCGTGACTTCCCATCATTAGATGATTTAAAACATTAAGCAATAAAAGTGAACAAAAAAAAAAAAAAATCAAATGCGTTTTTAATAAATTATTAAATTTTCTCCCAACAACAACTCTATCTATTCATCTATTTATTTTTTTTTTATAAAACCGCATAAACCTACCCCCATTTACCATCCTGAGGTCATAAAATCCCCGGGAGCAGATTCAGAAGCCCAACTCAGCCTGCTTTAGCTATAAAATCATCCGATTTCGGTTTCGAGTTGACTGATTTTTATGACGTCATTGTTTCCAATCTTTACTAAAATAGCAGTTAAACTACATTTATATTGCCATCGAGGACTATTAAGTGTAATCAGGCTCTCATATGAATTGCAAATTTTATGAACGTTTAAACCGCGGCCCGTTCAATATATAAAATGTATCATGTCCGTGAATTTCCATAACAATGACGATCTAATTTGATAAGGCCAAGTATTCATAATTCCAGAGTTAAGAGCCTCTTTTAGGGAGACATCGTCAGCGATGGATTTGACCTTAATTTGAATTTTATCGTAAAAGAGGGAATTTTTAACAATATAAATAAATTTTTTTTTTTAATTTTATATAAAAAATATATGATATGAAATAATAATAATCCTTCCTTTGATTGATCATTATAAGAGAGGGGGATGCTGGCTTTCCTTTCCTCTGGACTACTATGGGGTGGAATGGAGAAAGAAATGTTTCTTGTTTGATTAGTGGAAGGTACGTAACAAAAAAGGTCAATTCAATAATAGATTTTTTACTTTATCTTACCTATACATATATATTATATATATGTTAATATATATAGAGAAAAAGTATTTGGATTCATGTCAAAAATTCGATGTCGAGATTTTGATGGATATACACGTTTTGAGGCCCCTGAATCCAAAAAGGTGGTTTTCGCGACATGGTCTGTCTGCCTGTGTGTCTGTGTATGTTCAATTTTAAGCATGAAGGAATTGAGCTACGAGGTTGAAATTTTATATATATTTATAATTATTCACGCCTCAGAGGGGTGTTTAAACCCCCTGAGAAATAGGCCTTTGAACAAAATTGGCCAAAAAGTACTAGTACGGTACTTTACTGATGTACTTTTTCACTTTTTTTCGATTTTCTCAAAATTCGCTCCAACGATTTTGATTAAAATTCAAAAATCATTTATTTTATTATTATTTTATAAATTATTTTTTAGATAAAATGTATATTCTCATTTTGGCATTGAAATTTTATTTACCCCGTGTTTGAATCAAATTAAAAGTTTAAAAAAATCTGGTAGAATGGAGTAGAAGGTAGACTTCAAATGGAAGTTTCTAAATGCATTTTAAATATTTCAGCTCGGTTCTTTACTAACGCAGATAAACAAAAAAAAAAAAGTAACCTATTCCACCGGTTGCTTTTTCTTTTCTCCCTTATTATTTTTCCTCTCGACAAGCTGAAACATCACCGAGTCGATGATCCATCAAGAAAGACATTTTTGCATAACAACAGAGGGCCTAATCGCCGGTGGCAGACAACTCATCATTCCATCCCCTCTTCACGCTGGGTAACCATCAAATGCGGCTCGTGACGGGGCAGAAATATTTAAAATCCATTTAGAAACTTGCTGGCTTATTTGAGTTTAATGAGGGTGAAAAAATTTATAAAAAAAAATTGCCAATATTTTTTTTTTTTTATCATATTAATAAAACATAGGATGTGTTCTTAAACTGTGGCCCGCGGACTCGCATAGTCATTACGGCCCCAGTAAACAATTTTGACATTAACTCGAGAATCGCAAATTTTTCAATTTTATTCAAATAACTCATTCAATTTCATCGAATGTTTTTTTTATTCTATATCATACGAAATATTTTTATTTCTATAAATGCGCAAGAAAAAATCTGGTGTGACTGGTCGCACAGCACTCAGCTTTCTTTTAACCTTCGGCAAGAGAAAGTTGTGTTCTGTGCTTGAGAAACCAGATTTTTTGTGTCGACATATATTTAGTTACCGACAGTACCGTACATTTAAATTCAAGATGTAAAAATTTATAAATATGGGAAAATATTTATTTTTTGTTACCACGACAACCATTTCTCCTATCTTTCCTATGAAATACAAGAGTAAAGTGTGCTTCAAAATATTTCAAAGGCAAAATGAGAATATACATTTTAAAGAGCATCTAATAAATAATTGATTTTTGAATATTAATCAAAATCGCAAATTTTGAGAAAATCGAAAAAAGTGAAAAATTACATCAGTAAAGTACTAGTACTTTTTGGCCGATTTTGTTCAAAAGGTTCGTGTCACGTCACAGGGAGGTACCTAACTCAAGTATAAAATTTCAACCTACTAGGTTTTTTCGTTCTTGAGATGCGAAAACCACTTTTTTGGATTCAGGGGACCTCAAAAAGTGTATATCCATCAAAATCTCGACATCGAATTTTTTGATAAGAATCCAATTCTTTCTCTCTATATATATTAACATATATATAGAGGTAAGAGAAAGTAAAAATATTTGTATTTATAAATTCAATTTAATTTGGAATGGATTTTGAAAAAAAAATATCGCATTTCATCCGTAAAGTACTAGTAGTACTCTTTGGGGTCACCCTTATTCAAAACCTTTGTCTAATTTAAATCGACAAGATCCGTGGTGCAACTCCCGGCGGTACCTACATTTTTCGCTTATTTAAATTAATAAATACTTGGTTATATGTTTTAAATATAAAATTTAATATATTTTATTTACACTTAGACACATTAACAGGGATCATATCAGGAGGTACATGCATCCCTAGTTAAACCCAAAGATGAGAATAAATTAAGTATTCGAAAAGCTCGTTATTTAGAACAGGGCTTCTTAAAGTAGTGAGCCGCACCCCCCCCCAGGGGGCCATGAATTTTTATATCTTCTAGTCTCAATTAAAAAAAAAAAAAAAAAAAAAATAGGGGGGCCGTGAGATTGACTTGGGTTCCAAGGGGGCCGCGACTTCAAATAGTTTAAGAAGCACTGATTTAGAACGTAAATTTAATAAGTAAAATATAACCAAATGGCTCAAATAAGAATGCTTGGACCCCCCAAATTATTAAATATTGAGTATCGTTTGTCTTATATGGCTTGAGTTGCCGAGAAGACTGTTTGAATGAGTGTGAGTGTGAATGAGAAACAATTGTGAGTGTTTAAAAAAATAAAGTAAAATATAATAGTGTTTTATTTTGTTATTAATATCAACATCAAAATAAAAAGAATATTAAATATGTGAATGTGTGTGCGAGTGTGAGTGTGAATGAGAAAAAAGTATGAGTGTTTAAAAAAAAAATAAGTAAAATATAATAGTGTTTTATTTTGTTATTAATATCAACATCAAAATAAAAAGAATATTAAATACCTTTAATAAGACACGGGGGTGGGTTGCCTGGCGATGTCGGGGTGGTTGTATAACTTTTCACTTAAATAAAAACACTAAATATTGATAAACTACGAGTGAATAGAGAGAGGCTCCGACGGGCAGCACTCAACTGAGAGAGGTCTTTGCTTGTCAGAATTCTCTTTAGGAAAAAAGATCAAAATAACAATTCCCTTTTTATAAAAGATAAAAAAAAATACTTTTTATCTAAAGATGGAAAAAAATATTATTAGATGATTTGAAAGATTCTCATTTCTTTATTAAATATTTCAATCTCTAACAATCCCTTATCAACTCATTTAATAAATAAAATAAATCCTTTATTTTTTGAATCTCTCTATTTATTTACTAATAAAATAAAATTATCAATAGAAAATAATATTTTAATTTTTTCATTATAATAAATCCTGTTGCTACAGTTCTAATTAACTAGCTATACCTCGGTTAAACTAATTGACTATGACTTTCGAGTTTTTTTCACATCTAGTTTATCATATGATTAAATAAGAGCCCAGATCGTTATTAACTAGCTAATATTCAAAATTAGGCTTAATTAAAGGTTGAAATTGTATCTATATTTATTTTTTTGAAAATTTTTAAATTTTTGTTAAAAAATTAATTAATGGTAGTGGAGTAGAGCAACAGTCACGGAGATGGTTGCGGTTAAGTGATGCCAAACACGACGGATCCTCGGATAGATGACCCCCGAGTAACCAGCGTGTGGAACGTCCCCCGGTTGCCATAATAATAATAATATAATACAATTTAATATATAGGGTCTACTGTACTCTAAACCCCCAAACGGTCTCCACAGCCGAAAGGAGGCGCAGTCCTGGAAATTTGTTTTGACGGGGCTGAAATTTTTTTTGAGACATCTTGGAGAGGGGAAGGGGGGTGGAAATTTGAATGTTTAAAAAACAATTCAGAATAAATAAAAAAAAATGTATAAAAACAGTTTTTACTCAATTGATTTCTTTAAGAACGCAAATCTAGTGTAAGTTAAGGTCTTCTTGAGGGGAGGGGGTGTATAGCCCCCGTAGGACTGCTACTGGCCGAAAGGAAAAATAAAAATAAAAAGTTTAAATAAATTATTTTAATTTTTAATATTTATTTTAATTAATTTTTATTTTTATTTTCTCTTACCTCTATATATGTTAGTATATATAGGGAGAAAGTATTGGTTTCATTTCAAAAATTCGATTTGAGATTTTTGATGGATATATACGTTTTGAGGTACCCTGAATCCAAAAAAGTGTTTTTCGCGACATGGTTTGTCTGTGGGTACGTGGGTGGGTGTGTGCTCAATTTTAAGCATGAAGGAATTGAGCTAGGAGGTGGAAATTTTATATTTAAGTTTAAGGTAAGTTTTGTACCCCCTGGACCGTGAAAATAAGCCTTTAAACAAAATCGGCCAAAGAGTACTAATACTTTACTGATTTAATTTTTCAGTTTTTTCGATTTTCTCGAAATTCGCTCAAACGAATTTGATTAAAATTCAAAAATCAATTATTTTTTAGATGCTCTTTAAAATGTATATTCTCATTTTGTCATTGAAATATTCTAAAGACCACTTTACTTTTTGACTTCATAAGAAGAAATGGCTGACATGCTAACAAAATATAAATATTTTCCCATACTGTTTTGCCACTCATGAATTTATCTGCAAAAAAGATATGGCAAGCTTAGCTAAAAGGTGGATAGCGACATTCGCTCACCCCTACTCCTCTATTGAAATTAAGTTTTTTTTTTAAATTTATATACGAATCATAGATTCTCGCGCATATATAGTGTAAATAGGGGTGAGATTACCCCTTCTAAAATTGTCTTCTGACTAGCCTCGTCTTAGTTCCTTATATGGGGCCTATTTTGCCAACACCACTAGCCTCTAGACCACGGGAAGGGGAGGGGGGGGGGAAAGCCTTCTTACAAAATAATATATTCAGTTTTTTAATAAAATAACTTATAAGTCTATCAGTCTATCTATCCTTTCAAATAATAATTAAAAAAAAAGCATTCATTCAAATTGAATTTTTAACGTCATTTTAATAAATTATATTTTTTAGTACGCCTATAGATTTAGATCAACAATTCTTTAGTTTTGCAATTATTTCCACTACTAGTGAGTGAGTGATTCGCGAGAGTGGCCACAGGATTTACTCATCATCGAGCATCATGTCCTTAATATCAGATGCTATTCAATGTCTTTTGTTGAACATATAGTCTGTCAGGCAAAGAATTTATCCGGCACGCGTTTCCTGTCATCAGCTCACGCAAGACATGCATTGGAATTTTAGAGTTTACGGTTTTACAATTGTTGATAAATTTTTTTTCTAAAATTATTTATCTGATTCAATGAATAATTTTAATTTCATATTCGTTATCCAGCTAACTCAATTGGATATGTAACAGTAGCATAGGGTTTAATACTAAATTTGTTCATATTTGTATATCAGTCTGGTAAAGAGATTATTTTCAGTCATATTTATTTATTAGACTAAAATACAAAAATTAATTTAAGTCATTTTTTTCCATTAGACTTAGGCTACTATAACTTGACTTTGGGATTCTTAATAATTATTGTATACATATAAATAACTGGTGGCCAAAGTACTATCTAAATAAATCGACAAATAGAATCTTTTATATTTAGGTAAAGGATCTGGCGTTACAAAGTATTACGAATGAAAGAGAAACTTATATACCCTATACTAAAAACTAAAAAATTTGAGAATTATCTAGGAGCAATTCACAAGTAAAACTCAATTTTATAAATTAAGTCTAATGGTGACAATAAGTCAATATTGAGTCAAGTGGTGTGGATTCGGTGCTCCGGTAAATCCGAGGAAAATTTATTTAAATCAAATACCAGTAAGCATAAATAAACATGTCTGGATAATGGGTATCGTAATTTATATATTTCACATAACAATTTATAGCTGTTATCTTAATAAAGAGGAGGTAGAAATGAGAGATGCAGCTAAGGTTATTTCTTTATTCAAAGTATAAAACAATTTAACAATGTATAAAATCCACTACCTGACACTTTCATAATGACTTTTCGCCAGGTAAAATATAATTTGCATTTCTATTAATTGTAATAATTGGAATAATTTCTGAAATGTCTGCTTGTATATATGTATGATTTAGCTCTGAGGATGGTTCAAGCATGGAACCGAAACGTCAGCTTTGTGAATTAATCGAATAAAAAATAACCCCGTAGTCAACCATCTTTTTATGGTCTTTTTTTTCTGCATTTAAGGCCATTTAGACCCCATCCCTATTTATTTCAAATGATTTGTAGTCAAATCAAATGAAATAAATTTTTCTCGCTTGGGACGGGAAGCGAACCCGGGACTCCCGTGCGAGAGGCTAATGCCTTCTCACTGAGCCACGGCTCCCGGGCCTACCCTCTTAT